>PVHP010038788.1:0-18280 GCA_004024765.1 Zapus hudsonius | reverse complement strand
TTTAGTTAGGAGAATATAGCCTTTGCCAACTTTAGGATTCTTGGTACAGGGATGTGGAAAATTCAAGGGATGCTTTTATACACACAGAGATTTCCGCCTGTCTTAACTGTCAGAATGTGAACTACCACTGTGTTTCATTTTCCTCACCTGTAAGATGAAGAAGATGAGTGCAGCACAACACAAAATCCTAAATTTACAATGTTATGGGTTGTTTTTTGTAAATTTATTATGAGGTTCTTGAGTATAAGCTTTGTAGAAGACATTATTTGCAATGTTAAAAGGTTGGTCACTGCACCACAGAAACTGCCTTCTTATTTAGCTAAGCAAATGATATAATTCTCAGTGAAAGAGAGTGAGGTGAAGAACAGTTTGGGCATAGGTACCCTGTAATGGTAAAAATAAAATAAAATAAAACAATAATAAAACTTTACCTTAAAACCATGGGCTGTTGCTTATAAATTACAGTACTAGAATTGTGTTACCCACCACAATGAGCTATGAGAGAGCCCTACAAGCCCCCAAAATAATGGATGCTAAACGTACTCAGTTACCCACCAGATCTAAATGGTAAGACCCTACTGTTGAAGACCTCACAGGCTGAAGTTGTAGGATAGTGAGAGATCATGATGTAACCTAGGTGAAAGTCTGCTACCTACTGACCAGATCTCATAGTGCTGAAAAGCAGTGTAAGCAAACACTGAATCAACCAGCCAGTTGTATATGAAGAAATACATATCAGTGCAATAGAGGCACACAGGCTATGGGGGGAGGGGTAATCACCTGCTCTCTGATTGGATATGAGGCCTTCTCAGTAGGAGGGAATTCATATCTGATACTGAGAACCAAGTCAAAAGTCTATGGCTTGGAAGGTCATAGACCCTAGAAGGAAGTTTCCAGTGTTTTATTTTTGTTGTTGTTGTTTTGGCTAAAAGGAGAGGTTATGCTCATCAGAATATTTTAGATATCTATGCTTGGGCTGGAGAGATGGCTCAGCGGTTAAGGCACTTGCCTCCAGTGCCTAAGGCCCCTGGTTCAATTTCCCAGGACCCACATAAGCCATACCCACAAGGTGGTGGCCCTGGTGCTCTCTCTCTCTCCCTCTCTCTCTGTATCTCTGCTTGAAAATGAATAAATAAAATACTAAAAAAAAATATCTATGCTTGTCCCCTTTAATCTATGCCTCTCTCACTCTTGGAAAGAGAATCTTTTCTACAGCTGGCAGCTAGTACTGGAGAGACCCTAGACCCGTCAGTATGACAAGAAAAGAAAACCAACTGTCTACTCGAGACTATCTATGTCAAACTCGGCAGGTCCCAGAAAACACTACAGAGGATGTGGTGGATTCAATATGAGTGCTGCTCTTACTGCCATCCTGAGAACCTCCTCCAGGAGATGGTGGTAGACACCGAGGAAACTCAAAACTCATCAAAGCAGAACCTCAATGACTGCTGAGAGCTCAATACTAAAGAAACTTATATTCAAAGGCTCAGGGAACATTGCAGAAGAGGGGGTGGAAAGAATGCAAGAGCCCAGGGTGGCAAGATGGACTCTGAGGCATTGTCCCCACCCCGCAGAGACTGACAGGTGCATTCATGACCCCAGAGTGAATACTGATAACCTCAACCAGGAGGGCTCTCAGTGGAAAAGGGGTGGGGCTGTATCAGCCCTATTTTGACCTCTCATTTCTTTGAAGATCCAAATCATGTGATGCCTGATTATGTTCCCCTGTAATAGAAATTCTTTGATTTCTAGTCAATGGGAGCACTACTCTCCCAGTTTGAATAGTGTTTCCAAACCCCAGCAATTTAAGCCAGCAGGACATGGCCTTACTGTGCCTCAGCCTCGCCTGAAAAATGAGATGACAGAACCTACCAGTAGAGGGAGCTCTCTGTAAGTAGGTTCTCTGCAAGAAGTAAAGCATTTGCCAGGAAAGTGAGTAAATGCCGCCTAAGAATTTGTTAAGTGATGAGAAAAACAGAAGAGCATGCAGAGCCACCAGCGAGGGAAGAATAGAGAAGATGGGGAGATAGGAAAGAAGAACTGAAGGAAGGAGGCACCGACTGGACAGGAAGAGAGGACAGTGTGAAGACAAAGGTCTGAGACCAGAAAAGCCTGTGAAGGAAGAGCAGGCGTCACTCTTTGAGCCTAGGGCTCTTGTTTCCTACCTTACCTTTCTAATTTGTGAAACAAGTGTAATACTTATTTCCTTGATAAACAGTTATTAAAACATTGCCTGAGCATAGCTAATAGCAGGGAATAACTTCACCGATGAGAATATTTCCTCTACGTAGAGAAGCATTTACATTTAGTTGGACTCACCTTCCCAGAACCTTCTAGTTCTTTCTTGTCTTTTAGTGCTTGTCCAGACAGCATTTTCATCTCAACAACTCCTGCTATTGCAATGATGGGTACAATGGCTAAGAGCAAAAGTGTTAACTGCCAGCCATAGATCAAGGAAATGATGATTCCTGTCCCAAGATTTGCTATATTCTGAGTAATGACAGCAAGCCTGGAGCCTACAGCCTGAGAAATACAAAAAAGGACAGACACGTGTTTATGGTATCTTTAGACGACACGCTCATATATTCTTAAGGATAATAATGACGCATTTCCATGAACATCTCACTTATAAAATAAAATGCAAAGATGTACCGGTAAAAAGTTTTGGAGTTTCTAAAATGAGGATTTATATATCGATGAATAAATCTGAACATAGGCCAACAATTCAGAATTCAGTTGCATATTTCTCTCTATTTTGACCCCCTTCCCTTCCCTCCATCCTTCATTTGGTCTCATATAGCCCAGAATGACCTCAAAATTCCTATGTAGCTGAGAAATAATTTGAACTTTGAATCCTCCTGCCTCCACCTCCTGCATGATAGGATTGAAGGTATGTGCCACCCTGACTGGTTTACTTAACCTGAGAATAGAACCCAGGGCTTCATGCACACCAGGTAAGCATGCTACTAATTGAGCTATATTCCCAACCCCTGTATTCTGTTTTTCAGTATCAAGAAAATCTTATATTTCAAAGCATGATCACTCAAACTCCATAAATTAATAATGTAAAGAGTCTAATGTGGAAATTGTGGAAGGTTCCAATGCTAGATATGTGAACGGCTTAGAATTTAAGGATGATTCATTGTTTGCCCACTAAATATTGTAACTTATCATGGACAATTAAAAAAAGAATTTAAGGATGATGTTTGTCATTGAGAATATTTAAACATGGTTAAATACATATGAAACTTACTATGCTTAATATGCTTGGATTTGCTTTAAAAAAAAAAACAGTTGAAAGTTCTTGAGTTTAGATTGCAGTAATCAGGCATCAGAACATTCAGTTAGAATACCAGAAGGCATACTGTGCAGGTTTTTTGAGGTAGGGTCTCACTCTAGCCCAGGCAGACCTGGAATTCACTATGTAGTCTCAGGGTGGCCTTGAACTCACAGTGATCCTCCTAACTCTGCCTCCCGAGTGCTGGGATTAAAGGCATGCACCACAATGCCTGGCTGTTTCACATAGCTTTTTTATCCTTTGCCAGAAAAGGTATGAATGTTCTAGCCTCAGAGTTTTTGTACCAGCTTATTTGATTAGAACACTCCTCTATACACCTACAGGATGGCACCTTTCCTTCCTCGGGGCCTCTTGCTTATTCCACTACATCACTAAAGCCTTCCTTCCTTGATGACTAGGCAGAACCTGGCCCCACATTCTCCTTCCATTTACCCCCAAGGCACCTTTTGAAAATCTGACCTACTGTGTAAAGCATCATCTGTGTCAGGAAGATCAAAGTTATTTCACACAGTCTGCATCTACTTTTGTTAAGTTCTATGCATCTGTATCTAAGGCATCAACATTTTTTGTTCCATGCAGAGATCTCCATAAAGCAACAATTCTTAAATATTTACGTGCAATTGGGAAATTCTGTGTGTTGCTACACGCATAACTTAATTCATTCATAGGCCAAATTTAATAGACAGAAAAACTGTTAGCATTGTACTGCCTTTCAGGGCTTTTAAAACAGAAGGGGGGTAAGGCCCAGATGGGGTCACATATCAGAGATCACAGGTCCTTCAACACCATGGTGCGCATTGTTGTCATAGAAGTTGTAGTTGTAGAAGAAATTGTCACTTCATCCAAAAATCAAAACCCATTCAACATTACTATTTATATCAATTGGGGGTAGAGGCAACAGTAAACATTCAGTTTTACATTCTGATGAAGTTATGGAGTATAATGTACTTTTCACTTCCTTCCACCTATTTTTAGAATGTTTTCTTCCTCTGATACTAAATTGTAATGCACCTTAGTTTCAGACCGCAATTACACTATCCCTTTTTTCATTATTCATAACAATTATCTGAGCATTTAAAACAGAGTGAGACCCTACCTTGGAAAACCAAAAGAAAAATAAATCCCACAAGCACAAACAAAAACACTTTAAGACTTTAAGGTACGGTGAAAATCACTTTCTTTTTTAAGTACCTGCTCTTTTGCACACTCCTTCTTCATGGTATGCATAGCATAGCAAAATAGAAAAAAGCCTGTAGCTCTCTTTACACTATTTGATACATTATCTCTAATTTTTCACATGTTTGGTAAAGCATGTGATACACTTGCAGGTTAGATATTTATTTACATATTCTTAAAGATGAGTATTAAACTAATACTTGTTATGACTGAAATTTACCATAGAATTAAGATGAACACCCACAGAAAGGAGGCACCTACCCCTTTAACTTGAGCAGCATCATTAGCAAGCCTGGTGGTTAGTGCTCCAGTGGTGTTTTTAGGGTTATCAAACCAGCTGACATCCTGTGGCACAAAGACATTTATCATCTTAGAGCTCTGTTTATGAGACTTTTTAGCTCCAGCAGGAAAGCAACGGTCAATTTTGTTTAGCACTGATGTCCTTGGAATTTAGCTTTTGGGTTCTAATATCCACTAATAAAAAAGGAATTTTAAAACACATAAATAGATCATTTCATTTGTAAGAACATTTTTTAGTATCTACTTTGTCCAAAGCATGATTCTAAAGCTTGAATAGTGAACAATAAAGACAAAGCTGCTGCTGTCATAAACTTTCTTCTAGCAATTGAAGGCACATAGGAATACACATGCCATCTCAGGTTATAATAAACATGGCGGAGGACAATCAAGACAGGGTAAGATGTACACAGAGGTGAAGGTGTTATTTTACAGATTGCAGGAAGGTGAAGAGAAGGCCCCTTTCTAAGGTGACATTTGAGCAGAGACACAAATGAAGGAAGGGATGTGAATACCTCACAACACTTGTAAAAGTCCCCAAGGCAAAACCCACATTTGAACTGCTCGTACACCAGCAAGAAAGCCTTACAGCTGCTGGCAGCATATAAAGCAATTTTCTTCTGTATCTGTAATCCTGCCTCTTCCTCTGGACACTGTTGTCCTCCTGTGGTCCCAGATCCTCTCTTCCCACAGCTTTACATAGTGCCCTGCCTTGTGAGGGTGTGGGGGAGACACTGTGCTGCTCAAGGGTGATATTGCACATCCATTCCCCAAATCCTATTTCTCTTTTCTTCCCTGAAAAATATTCCCATAGTCTGTTGTTAGGGTCTTGAGGGGTACAAAATGTGAGATTCTACTAAGTTCTTGTCAGCAATTAACACTGTGGTTTTAGGCACTGTATATCTCTCACTGGGACAAAGTAACTGGAAAGTCAGGAATGGGCAAGGGGATGAGTTTGGATTCGTGGAATGACAGGTACAAATGGTGTCTCCTGGTGTGTAGAGAGTCACAACAGGGTGCACAGGAGGGAAAAGGGAGAGGGGGAAAGAAAGAGCACTGGAGATCATGTCTGTTTACATGGCCTCTCGATGCTGAGACCAAAGACTGGAGGAGAATGAGACCAGCTCCTTGTTCTGGCTCAGCAGAATCTCAGAGATGAGGCTGAGGGAGAATCATCATGGGAGTTCAACTGGAGCAGCCTACCGAGCTCCCAACACCTGGGTGCACCGGGCACAAGTGGAAAGTGGTAAACACACCAGAGCACAACTTCAGTAGCCATACCTGCCTCAGCATGGACTTGAACACCATGTATCGGAGCCGCTTGGTCAGGATCTCTCCAGCTTTGCCAAATGTGTAGCCCTGTGAAGAATGAGAATATCCTGCACAGATTGCCAGAGACTCAGATACTAATTCTACAACATCAGGGTTGATGTCACTTCTGAAGCAGGATGCTAGACAAACGCTCAAGCCTTGTTTCTAGAGTCTTTGTGCTCACATGGCTCTGTACTATGATACATTCCCTACAGGCTGATAGACTGACCAAAATTTACTTACAAATATGTTTCTCTTTTTCTGATTCCAAGCTCTACACTCAGAGGTGAGCACATGTATATCACTCAGGAAGATGCTGTCTTCCCAAGGAAGGGGTAACTCTTGGAAGAGCATGGCTACATTATCTAGCATCTAAATTGGAATTTGGAGTGTAAATCTGGGCACTCGTGAGGGCCTAAGCATTGCCATTAATAAGTAGACAGAAGTATAATATGGGAGAACAGGAATTTAATTTTCACTCTCCCAGTGATAGAAGATACTGAGAAGAAAGGTATCACATTCTTAGTTTCCAAACTGAAAAGGCCAAATTTTGTGAACAAATAGATTGAGAAAGAAGGCTGACGGGCCATTCTGTACTTTACCTCCCCACCCGTCAAGACTATATAATCTTTTGGTTTCAGAGGAGGCGAATAAGCTGACTTAAACCGAATAGGATGATGTGAGTGTGCCGCCAAGCAAGGCCACATCTGAGGAGGAAGGCCACCTCCTTCCCCAATGAGCTTTGGGATGCCAGAGTAGAGAGAAGGAGCAATCCCCCTTCCATTAGAAACTGGGAAGTGATGGTCCACAGAAGACGTGAGGGGAAGTAGTGTGGGGAAGGACATATGGTGTACAAGAGAAAGAGAAGTCTGATGTCAGCCCTGCATCTCCTGGAGCATCAGAGGACATAGCAGGGCAGCCACATAGTCAGGTGCTTGTTGTTACTGAAAAGGAAGAAAGAGACACGTGCAGAGGGATCAGTCAACACAGAACCAAGTCTTCCAAGTGGTCAGAAAAGGGTGATCATGGGACAGCAGGCCAGATGGGTACCCAACCCCTCAGATGGCAAGAATGAAGGGGTTCACAATGCCATGTCGACCGCAGCCCTCAGTGCTGCAATGCTACAGAACCTTCTGCTGATATACACTGTCTACTTGGGAGATAGAGAAGGGGAAAGTCCTAGGTGAATCGAGATTAAGCCTAAAGCTAGTTCGCATGGAAATGATCACAGGAAGGTTTCTGCTGTGGAGCAATGTGGTATGTGAAATGTCCTTCTCACATCAGGAAAGTTACTACTGTTATTACTCTTTAGCGTTAACTACTCAGATACTATATTTATGTACATTATTTCATTAAGTCCTGTGACAACCCTACAGCCACCATGTTTCTGAAGAAACTGAGGTTTAGAGGAGCTGACAATTCACCCAGTGCCACGGCTCTACAGTGGCAGAGTTGGAGTCTGAAATGAGCTCTTGTTCCCACTGAGCTCCCTGCCTGCTCTGAGATGGGCAGTTGGACATCTCACTCTTTCCAGGGACTGGGCTGTGTGCTGCTCTGCTGAGGTCCAGGAGTCCATCAGCTGCTCTCTCATGAGGTGACAATCCAGGCAAGGCTCAATCTCCCGAGTGCCTCCAGGTCATAAGCACTGCCTGCCTGTGCTTCAGTATCCCAACTGCCAAAGCAGGGCCACCCAGCTGGAAGCCTGCCTGCCTCCAAACCCTGCACCGACTTCACAAAGAGCCTCTAAACGCCTGTGCTGTTGAGGGTTGGTAGGATACTCTGGCAGGTACTATTTACTACAGAAAGGTCAAATTCCACAGTTTGGTAAAGAAAGACCTTATTTTTATTCTGTGCTTCTTATAAATGGTCAGAACAATTTTCTGTGTTTTAAAAGTGCTTAAAATGTATTAAAGAAGTCTCTAAAGGTAAAAAATATTTTATGTTACTAACTACTGATTCATTTTATAAGTGATTATTTACTATTACTTCAGATTGGCCTGAGTAGTCA
This sequence comes from Zapus hudsonius, assembly GCA_004024765.1. Taxonomy (NCBI): domain Eukaryota; kingdom Metazoa; phylum Chordata; class Mammalia; order Rodentia; family Dipodidae; genus Zapus; species Zapus hudsonius. The sequence goes on along the minus strand of PVHP010038788.1, from coordinate 10,190 downwards.
CATGATCTCTCTTAATTATCAAGAGGCAACATTTTTGCTATCTCACAGATAAAGGAACTTAGGCTTATGAAACTTTAATTACTCATTTGTCCAAGGACTCATAATTACATACCTGTACAAATACAGATGTACCTAGGTCTAACCCCGAAGTCCATACCATATGCCTTCTTTCACTAAACTTTGAAAGTTCTTACTTCCTCAGCACTTGCATTTGAACCTCAAGCTTCAACATCTGACTCTACATGTTTCTACAGGAGATTTTTGGTTGTGTCTGCTTTGTAGGACTCACATCCTGCCCTCATTTATTGGGTTCTTTCTCCTTTGGTAAGAGGTGAATGACTTACCTTTTGAAACCCTTTTTATTTCAGTGTGACCTGCTTGGAAACTTGTTAATTTTTTGTTACTTTTAGAATAAAGGAAGGCATTTCTCTGAGTATTTAAACTGACCAGCACAACTTACATATAAATTTATATCCAGGGCCTAATACAAAGTCCATATTTGAGTCCCCACCTTCCATATGCTCTCATCATATTAAACCTACCAAACTCTTCCCTACGGTTACATCAATATTTCCAGTTGGGGAAGGGTCGATTGCGGAACAGAAGGTAAGGAAGGGAGTCAGAATATAAAACAATCTGACTGTTAATGGCCACATTAAATGAGGAGAAATTAAATCATACTGAAAATTACAAAGGTGGTTGGTTTATAGTTCCCCCAAATGAAATAAACGTATAGACATTTACCTGGAGGAAAAATGTAATAAAAGAAATAATTCCAAGGACTAGAAATAACAGGGAAAACAGGTTACTATCCTGGCGTTTGGTTTCAGGATCATTATTTGTTGTAAAAACCTATGAGAAAATATTTGAAAGATTGTTAGTTTCATCACTGAAGAACTCATTCTGCATCTTCCCCATTTTCCATGTCCCAGGATTGACTTCCAGTATGATGGGGTGTGTTTAGTGTAACAGCTGAAACATCTGTATCTGTCACTAAACAGAAAACATCACTACCTTAGATTAAACCTTAATATTTAAAAAGTCATGTTAAAAACAGATGGAACCATATGACAACTTCAATCTTGAGGGTGCTTGTTATGGTTTGCATATAAAGTATTTCTCTAAAAGGCTCATTTGTTGAAGGCTAATTCCTCTGCTGATAGATCTAGTCATTGAGGGTCATGAGTGTTTTCAACTACTCAATTGATTAATGCTTTGAGGGATTTGTGATATGTGCATTATTGGAAGGTGGTGCCTTGTAGGGAGAAAGTTGATCACATCCCTGTGAGGGGGGATTACTAGAAAGATACACCCTTTCCCTGTTCCTTCCTGTCTCTGTTTGTGTTTCCTGGTTGCCATGAGGTGAGCAGACTCTACCACATGGTCCTGCTGCCATGAAGTTCATTCTGCCTTACCCCAAGCAATGGATCCAGCTGACCTGACACTGAAACCACTGGAGATGTAAACCAGAATAAATCTTTCCTTCCACGATATTTCTTCTCTCAGCACTGGGCATTTTGGCGCATGCCTGTAATCCCAGCTACTTAGGAGGTTAGGAAGGACAGTTTCAAGTTCTGCCTGGGTTTCATGGCAAGCTCAAGGTCAGCCCAAGCAACTTAGCAAAACCTATCTCCAAATAGAAATGAACAGGTTTGGGGATGTAGCACAATGGTAGTGGTTACCTAGCATACAAAGAACCTATAGAACAATCCCTTTCAGCACACAAAAAGGAAAAAAATCTCTCAGGCATCTTTCACAGTGATTAAAATCTAACTAATATAAAGCTGTTTCTATTTTAATCTTAGGAAGTGAGGTGGAAATTACATCTTACACAGCTACTGTGTTGTTGTTCATGGTCATGTCTTGGCCAGTGTCTATGTTACACAGTGGTCAACCAAGTCTGAGAAACATGATGCATATTGGTGAGGTGACATTTCATGATTTTTGATGAGAGCTCAGTGTTGGGAAATATAGGAAAGTGAGTCCCCAGATTTCATTGACTCCTTCAGTGAGTGGGTGTGAAAGGCCCCAGAATAGAAATGATCAGAACCTCTCGATAGAAACAAGGGCAAAAGAGTGTCTACAAAAGTCTCATTCCTCTGACAACACAGACTTCAATTCTTATATTTTTAAGCAAGCTGATTTTGTTTGAAGGGATAGTTCACTCAGTATTGGTCAAGATTCATATATATATATATAAAATAACTTACCCCCACAATCTTTGAAAATATTACTGAAAATGCTGGTTGCAAGCCACCATTTATAATGGCACAAAACACACCAACCACAAAATAAGGCCATTCAGTTGAGTTCAGCTTTAGAATTCTCCAAAATGAAACTGGAGGCACATTTTCATCCTGGAAAACATAAAGTATTACAAGCTAATTTTAAAAAGCTATCACTGATTTTACTAGGTCTTTCATAAGGACAATAATTTTCTGTTCTTGAGACGCGCTCTCATGGTGCCCAGGCCGGCTGTGAGCTCCATGTGCTGCAGAGGTTGGTCTTGGATTTTTGATCATCCTCCTTCCACTTCCCAACTGCTGGGATTATAGGAGTGACACAAAGTTCTTAGGTGTATATTCATCTTATTTTTATCAGTTGATGTTTCTTTAGCTTCAAACAGTGATTATAGATTATTATAGTACCCCTTTATTTTTAAGAAATAAATGATGCTTTCACAAATATTTAACTTTGGATCTGGCAATCAATAGGTGACAAGAATATTCTACAGGTATGGATGGAAAGAACAGAAAGTTTAATATTAAAGACCTGATACCACCTTTATATTATACATTTTAATTATCAAAATCTGTAAAGGTTATTCTTAATTCTGAATTTTTAATTTCTAAAGTGAGTTTAAAATATTGCCAATTTTGTTACTGGAACACTCTGAGGATAGTACCAAAGGATTCTAAAATCAAAATTCTTAATCCTACTTCTACCCCAGCCCCAACCCATCTACCTAGGAGAGCTACAAAAGGAAGACTTAGGATGTAAATAAACTATGTCCTCATTCATACCTGGACCTCTTTTATACTAAGCTTTCTGTCTTGGCCATGTGGTCCATTGATGCTCTTTCGAGTTGACCTTCTTCTTATCAGACTGGATCCTGTATCATTTGAAGATGTGTCTAAGACATCAATTTCATTTCTAGATTCACAAGCTTCATTTTCTAATTCAATTTCATTTCCTCTTGTCTAAAATAAATAAGAAACATGCGTAATTTATGCTGAGTTAAACAATTAACAGCTGCTGAACATCAGTATCAAGCAAAATAGTAATTTGTTTAAATTATAGGAAGGGATGAAATTAAGCTGTTATTTCTTTTTGTGTAGTATGTCGGAAAATAAAAATCACTAAATAGGGGGGAAGCCCTCTGAATTTGCTGAAATAACATGAAATTCTTTCCATGTATCTTATATACTCATTGCCTTATGGTTCAATCAAGTTTGCTTTTGGAGCAGTGTGTAAGCAAAAGTATGGTATAAGCTATAAAGTGATTCATATTTGTCATATAAAATTTATATTGTCACATTAAAAAAACTTGAAAAGAAAGAGCTTAAGTGAATTTTTATTATGTATCTTATTTTTCATAATATGTCAAAAATATTGATATAGCGTGAGACTGCACACACAAAATGGTGCTTTTCAGCTTTCATTGTGCACAAGCCAAAAGGGGATAAACCTTCATGCTATGCCCACTTGGATCAAGGCTGACCAGGCTACTTAACACAGGCTCCACAAGAGCTGATATTGATGCATTTTCAACAAGACAGTAGGATTATCTCAAGATGGGCAAACTACAATGCAAAATAAACAACAAAAGAAACCAAGGCAAGCTTTCCCCAGTAAGAATGACTAATCCCTCCAGTGAAAACTACTTAGAGGAAACTCCAAACATAGAATTCCAAAATGCAATTACAAGGAGTATATACAACAAACTAAAGGAATCCACAAAGAATTGGCTGAAATGAAACAAAAAGAAAAAAAAGAGCTCAGTATATGGCTTGCTAAAATCAAGAAAATCAAATATTCTCAATAGATGACTGAATATAATGGATGGGAATCAATAAAAAAGAGTTTAATGGACAGTGGAATAAAAATGAACACATGGTCAAATACAGGAATGAATTCTAAGAAGTAATACAGTCAAAGCAATAAATGAAAATGAAATTCAATAAAGAGATGGAAAAGCTGAAGAAAAACCTATGGACAACAAAAAAGATGGCTCAGTGGATAAAGGTACTTGCTTGTAAAGTCTGCTGGCTCAGGTTCAATTCCCTAGTGCCCACAGAAAGCCAGATACAAGGTCTCACATGCCTCACATGCATCTAGAGTTTGTTTGCAGTGGAAAGAGGCCCTGTCTTGCTTATTCTGTCTCTCTTAAGTATATAAATAATTTTTTAAAAAAAGTTAAATAACTTGTTTAAAAGGATCCAAAGGAAAGCCTCACCAACAGAGCAGATCATGTGGAGAGCAGACTACATATGTTGAAAGAATGAATCTAGACCCACTTTCTCCCTTTGTACAACAATTAATTCCAAATGGATCAAGGACCTTAATGTAAGAACTGAAACTCTAAAATGACCAGAAGAAAATGCAGGGAGAACACTCCAAGAGATAGGCTTAGGGAAAGACTTTCTGAACAAGATTCCAGCAATCCAAGCTATAAAAAAAATTACACTCAACCATTAGGATCTCATGAAACTACAAAACTAAACAAGCCATAGACAGAGTCAACAGACAGCCAACAGAATGGGAGAAAATCTTTATCAGCTACATATTGGACAGAAGTTTAATATCTAGAATGTTCAAAGAACTCAAAAAAGTATGCAATAAAACAAATCATCCAACTCACTCAAAAAATGTGGCAGGGAACTGAACATAGAGTTCTCAAAGGTAGAAATATAAATGGCCAATAAATGTCTAAAAAGATCTTCAGCCATTAGGGAAATGAAAATTAAAACAACTCTAAGATTCCATCTCACTCCATTCAGAATGGCTATCATCAAAAAATCAAATGAAAGCAAATGCTTGTGAGGGTCTGAGGAAAAGGGGAACCCTCCTTCCCTGTTGGTGGGAGTGCAAACTTTTACGGCCACTATGGAAATCAGTATGGAGTTTCCTTAGAAATCTAAAAATAGATCTACTATTTGACCTAGATATCCCACTCCTAGGTATATATCCTAAAGACTAATTTTTACAATATAGATAATGTTCAACTATGTTTGTTGATACTCTATTAACAACAGCTAGGAAATAGAATGAACCCAGAAGAAATAATGAATGGATAATGAAGATGTGGTGCATATACACAATGTGACTTTGCACAGCAGTAAGGTATAATGAAATTTGCAGGAAAAATGGTTGTCCTTAAAAAAAATCATACTATGTGAGTTCACACAGGCTCAGAAAGAAAACACTGCATGTTCTCTCCTATGCGGAACCTACTATGGAATAACTTTGCAGTGAGCATCAGTAGTACTTGTGAGGAAGCGAGAAAGATGCTTGAAGAGAGGAAGTAAGGATACTGCAGGCAAGTAGAGGGACAGAACACAGGGTGAGGAAGGGTCTGTAGGGGCACTGGAGTAAAAGAAGCAGGGGAGGAGGGAGATAGAAATCTAAAGATGACACGAATCTGTACCATAAAAACCTTCCTTTTCATTATAAAAGATATATCTCTCAGGCTAGGGAGATTGCTCAGTGGTTAAGGCTCTTGGTTGGAAAGCCTGCTAGCCCAGGTTTGATTCTCCAGCACCCATGTAAACAAGCCAGATGCACAAAGTGGTGCACGTGTCTGGAGTTTGTTTTTAGCCACAAGAGGCCCTGGAGTACAAACACACACACACACACACACACACACACACACACACACACACACACACACACACACACAATCTCTATCTCCCTCTCACCCCAAATAAATTTTAAAAAATTAGTGAAATAAAAAGACACACCTCTCTTAAGAGAGGTGGAGAATAGTTTGGACAGAAGCATCCTGTAGGAGTACCCTAAAGCCAGCCATAAGCCGTTGCTGCCAAATCCAGTGCTATAATTGAGTTACTGCCACAGTTGGTCAGAGAGGCCCAAGAGGCCCCCCCCAAACAATGCAGAGCATTGCTAAAACACTTGGTTACCCACCAGAAATAAATGCTAAGGATACCACAGGCTGAGGTTGCAGAACAGTGAGAGACCATGATGGAACTGAGATGGAAGCCTGCTCCCTACTGGTAGATCTCATAGTGCTAGAAAGTGCCAAGTGAGCTGCTGGGGGATTCTGGTCACCAACAGCATAAACAAGCAGTGGATCCTGCAAGCTACAAAATCAACCAGTTAGGCAAGATGTACCCACCAGTACAATAGAGGCACACAGGCTATGATCACCTGCTCTTTGAATTCATATAAGGCCCGCTCAGTGAGCCTGGAACTGAGAACCAAGTCAATAGCTATGTTTTGGAAGGTCATAGACCCTAGAGGAAAGCTTTCACTGTTTTTGGCTAATACTTGCCAAAAGTTTTCTAAATGTCTACAATCATACTCTTAAATCCATGCTGCTCTCTCTTGGTTAGAAAATCTGCTTTTATAGATAGCAGTGAATACCAGGGAATCCCAAGACACATCAATATGAAAAAAAAAATTGCTGACTGTCTAGCATGAGACATCATCGATATCACATCTTCCAGGGCCTAGGAAACTTTACAGAGGAAATGGTGGATTAAATATGAGTATTGCTCTCAATGATAGTCTGAGAACCTCAACCTATCAGTGGTAGACACTGACAAGAATCAAGACAGAAAATCCAAGTCTGTTAAGAGCTCAGGACTAAATGAGACTTATAACACACCCTGCAAGGTTCGGGGAACATTCTGGAAGAGGGGGTAAAAAGATTGTAGGAGCCACAGGTTGGGAAAGTTAACTCTGAGGCATTGCCTCCCCAACAGAGACTGACTGGTACATTCATGACCCCACAGCGAATACTGATAACCTGAGGGTCCTCAGTGGAGTTGGGGCCAGGGAGAGAGAAGAGTATAACCCGAAGGGACTATGTCCATATTATATGCTCATCTAATGAAGTAAGAAAAAAAGTTTCACTTTTTTTTTTTGGACTAAGCTTTCAGAATTCTGTGTATTTTTTATTTATGGAAAATTGGTCAAATTCAGGTTATTTTATTTTATTTATTCATTTTCAAGCAGAGAGAGAGAGAGAGAGAGAGAGAGAGAGAGAGAGAGAGAATGCACCAGGGCCACCACCTTGTGGGTACTGGGGAATTGAACCTGGGGCCTTAGGCACTGGAAGCAAGTGCCTTAACTGCTGAGCGATCTCTCCAGTACATGTGTGTGTATTTTAATTTTAACATTTCAGTCCACATTGTACATCATTCAAATATCCGGTAGCTACATGTAGCAGGTGGCTGTTATAGCGGCTTACTTCTCAATCTTATTTACTTTTCTGCATATGCCACATATGCACACGCCTTTGCCTATGCACATGGAGGCCAAAGGAGAATGCTGGGTGTCCCCGTCTATTACACATTTGTGTATTTCCTTGAGACCCTTGAGACAGTCTCTTCTCTGCACCAGGAACTACTGCTTTCTCAAACTCCAGTGATTCTCCTTTCTCTGTTCCCCACAGCAAGGAGGGTATCTGCAGGCCAGTCAGCTGTTTATGTGAGTGCTAGGGAATTGAACTCAGATGCTCTCAGGTCCCGTCAGACTCTCATTCTTAACAGCAAGGTGCTCTTACCCACTGAGCCATCTCCCCAGGCTTAGCGCTCTCTCCTCTCCCCCACCCCCTCTCCTTTTAAGAAAAAAAATCCAAGGATTTGGTCTGAACCTGAATACCCAAAGCAATTTTCTCCTATGTTTTAAGATCAAATTAAGTAGTATTTAGTTATGGCTTAAACACAACAGTATCAGCTTGTTGCCATTATAATTTAGGAAAATTCTGTCGTCATACTGCACCTGCATTGTGACTAGTTTGAAGTAAACGCCTTTCTCTTTCATGAGTTCATCATGGTTTCCCTTCTCCACAATGACTCCATCATCAAACCCAGCGATGACATCAGCACTGCGCACGGTAGATAAGCGATGAGCTATCACAATGGTGGTCCGGCCTTCTCTGGCCTGAAGAGAAAAATTTGGCTTTTGATACATGAATAATTAAATATAAAACTCACTTTATTCAACTTATGATTACTGAATACTTTAAAATCATCAACCAAGATACTATCTGGTTTTAATAAAGGTAAAATCAACTGTAATGGTTTAAATTAATGTTTTATTATAATAAATAGAAAACATCACATTTACTTTTTTGTTTTGTTTTGTTTTTCAAGGTGAGGTTTGAATCTAGCCCATGTTCATCTGGAATTCATTATGCAGGCTCAGGTTAGCCTCAAACTCATGACTATCCTCATATCCTCTGCTGGAATTAAAGGCATGTGCCACCATGTCCAGGTTACATTTCTATATTGATGTAACTTAACGCTTATCAACCTAAATTTATGGCAGTTATCAAGCATTTATCTATATAAGGCACTATGTCCCATGCATTAACCAATCAAAACAAGCAGGCAATGTGCTACATTGATATATATACTTAGGTAACAATCAGCGTAGAAATTTCAATATTATCCACTTCGGAAATCAAGTCTCAAATATGAGGGAACAAAGTTCAGATGTCAATGCTAGATTGACCTGAATCCAAATCTTGATTCTTCCATTTATGAGTTCCAAGAATTTACCCAAGTCTTTTAAGTTGTGTGAGGATGACTTATTCATATGTAAAATGGATACTTTTAATATTCACTTATTAGGGTAGCTATGATGACTAAATAATGTAATGCACATAAAGAGCTTCTGATGTTAAATAAAGTGCTTAGTTAATGATATCTGCTTCAGGGTTCAAATATTAAGGATAATTTGAAAAGCACAATGAATGTTCTTAAATGTTATTCTCATATTTAATAAAACATTGAACTAAGGCAAATAAGCAGAAATTGCTTGCAATTTCTTTATCTTCATGCTTATGAATTCTGTTACTCTATAAGGAGACAGAGATACTATAGGAAAACATGAAAGCCAGGTGTGGTGGCACACACCTTTTCATCTCATCCAGCACTCCAGAGGCTGAGGTAGGAGAATACCATGTGAGGCAATCTGAAACTACAGATTGCGATCTAGGTCAGCCTGGGCTATACAAAAAATAAAACATCACAGATAAGCAAATTAAAGACAACTGACTCCTTTTTATTTCACAGAATAGTTCATAAGCTGTTTTGCCCTCCATGAACAATCTCTTAAGAACATTGATAGGATGATTAAAGGAACACATAGGGTATTTTATTAGGAGAGAGTCAGTAAATAAGGGCTCTTTTTTATACCTAGTGGAATGACTTATTAGAATGTATATTTCTCATTGTTTAAAAAATGCTTTCAGAGCCTTTACTGAAAGTGAAATTTTACTCCTTACCACTTTAAATGAAATTTTACTCATTGTCACTTTAAAGACTCAAAGAAAGTCAGGCATGGTGGTATAGACCTTTAATACCAGCACTTGAGAGGCAAAGGAAGGACAGTTGCTATGAATTTGGGGTCAGCCTGGTACTATAGAGTACGATTCAGGTGAGCCTGTGCTAGAGTGAGACCCTACCTCATTAAAAAAAAAACAGAGAAATAAACAGAAATTAAACAAGCCAACAAACAAAATGACATCAGAGGCAGAAATACATTTTTCTAAGAACAATATGAAGAAAAATAAACAGCAGGATGTTACTGTTATTATAAACCAGATCTTTGGCATTAGGGTTCACAGACCTTATCCAGAGCCACCTGAACTACCGCTTCGCTCTCCGTGTCCAACGCCGACGTGGCCTCGTCCAGCAGCAGGATCTTGGGGTTGCGAACCAAGGCACGGGCGATGGCGATTCTCTGTTTCTGTCCACCACTGAGCTGGGCCCCCCTCTCTCCAACCAGGGTGTCAAATTTCTATACCAGAAAATAGACAGAAAGGTTTAGCAAAGCCACATGCCCCCCAAGTTCACATTTCTTCCTTCCTTTCTTTCTTTCTTTTGGTTATATTAAAATTTTAATTGTTGTCCAGACATAGTGGCACACGCCTTAATCCCAGCACTCAGGAGGCAGAGGTAGGAGGATTGCTGTGAGTTCGAGGCAAGCCTGGAAGTGAG
>PVHP010038787.1:0-16621 GCA_004024765.1 Zapus hudsonius | reverse complement strand
AAAGAATGTGAACGACAATTTACTTGCTATAGGATGACTATTTTATCTTTTAATCTAACACAATCAGTTAGATATTAGTATCAGTTAGATATTAGTATCAATGTTGAATGAACAAAGAGGTTGGGGACATCAGTTTGCCCAAGGTCACTCTGTCATAAACTGTGGGAATCAGGAATCACAACCAAGTCTAACTATAAAATGTGAGAACATTTATCATGCACAGTACCACTGCCCCCAAACTGTCTGACAACAGCTTCTGGTTTAACTTAACTATTTAAGTGAGGTGATTATATGACATGTCTCATCAAAAAGGACCATGGGAAAAATATGATCTCTGAAATAATTAACTGGAATGCTTATATGAAGGACAGGAGGACATAATGGGTGTGCCAGGGCCTCCAGCCACTGGAAATGAACTACAGATGCATGCACCACTTTTTGTATCTGGCTTTATATGTGTACTGGGGAACTGAACCCAGGTTGTCAGGATTTGCAGCCAAGGCCCTAACCATTGAGTAATATCTCATGCCTCTGGGATGTTTCAGAAAGCAAATTTCCAAAGAACAAAGGCATCCTACAGAAGTGAACCACTGGGCTGATGCAGACATGTACGCTGGTAGCTAGTGATTGCTATGTCATTTGGTTATAGTTTGGAGAAGTGAATCTCTTTGGCAGGAGATATGCAAGGTTACAGGGGCTGAGACGCCATTTCCTATTATAAAGACGTGGTGTCATCTGGCTGTGATTTCCATATGCTGCTGAGCTGGCTTAGGAAATGACTGGGCTGTCAGACACTTGTAGACAGGTGCACTTTTATTAGCTTCAGGTGCATCTCCTGGCACCACAAGTAGATGAAGTAGCAAGAGAAGCATGAAATCTACCTGTCTTTAATTCCAGCACATGGGATTCAGAGGTAGGAGGATTGCCATGAGTTTGAGGCCACCCTGAGACTAACTACATAGTGAATTCCAGGTCAGCCTTGGCTAGAGCGAGATCCCACCTCAACACATCTAAACACACACACACACACACACACACACACACACACACACACACACACACACACAGTCACATGATAACCAGAAAAGCCTTTTGCTGACATTTTGTTTCCCTCAGCTCTTTGTAGATTCTTCCGATGGTGTTTTCAAAGCCATCATAAATTGGTCAAAGCTGCCCCATGCTGGGTTTTCAGCCTGCTGAGGCTGCGGACCCAACTAGTCAGCTACAATTTCAGACTCAATATTGTCTTTGGAATAATCAGAAGATGAGAGACAGTAATGAGCAGAATTATTTCTCAGGTCTCTTAGCTGGTGTGGTGGGGAAAGATACAAGGCCAAGGAGTCCGGGCTCATAAATATCCCACAACAATTATATGCCTTTTATTATCACTCCTATTCCCTCTCGTTTCTCTCAAGATTTTCCCAACTTTACATTGCATTAAAAAACAAACTAAGCTCAAAGTCTATTAAACACTGAGCCATAGCTCTTAACAACGTCACCTGGTTAACAGCTGGAACATGGAACAGCCTCTGGGGAGAGATGGGACACCCATACAGGCCTAACAGACAGCCCTGCGCCCTGCCCACCACCGGTGTGAGGTTGCAGCTCCCAGCACCTCAGGAGCCGCACTGGAAGGCATCAATTGCTCCTGACACATCTCCAGTTTCTCCTAGCCCGGCCAGGGCTCCAACTCTCACTAGAAACCATCTCCTTTGCCACATCCCTGACTAGTTTCCAACACTATTGCCTGCTGTCACTTGAGGTCAGAGTGACAATTCTCTTGTCTAGAGATTTTCACTCTTTGCTTCTCTCACCAAAGCTTTATTTTTTGCCTTTTTGATGTCTGTCTTCACTATTTTGGGGATCACATTAAGTATTAAGCATCACATTAAATATTAGTTTCATGAATGAGTATGACCCAGTAAACTGTATCGATTGCTTTTCTCTCCAGAAACCAAAGCAAATCCCAGAATAAGGTTCAGGATAGAAAAACCTGTGCTGGTTGGCACAGACATCATTTGGTGAAGTCAATTTCTGGGGTATGTACAGGGCAAAAGCCTTAAGAAGGACATAGAATAGAAGCAGCTACCTTTCAGTTAGCTTGTGGTAATTTTCTTCCATTCCTGCTCAATTTTGACACTGTTCTTTGTTCCTATTTGGTTTCCTTTCTGCAACCTGTTCTAAACACCCATTTAGAATAACTGCTTGAATATTGGATTCACATATTCTTAAATATAACAGTGCCTTTGGGACCAGCCTCTTAAACAGATATCAGCTACTGTCTGAATTAGAACCAGTGTCTCAATATTTCCATGATTGTTTTGGCCATTTATGGTGATATGCCTTAAACTCTTCGAATAGTTTTGCTAGTCATCTTTCTGCTTCAGTCAATATTTCTCACTAAGCAACTCTCCTGCCTCATCCTAGGTTCTGCCCATCTTTCCTGGTCTCCTACCAGTGACTGGGCTTGACCACCAGGTGTTCAATTTTTTTCTCTCTTCATATATGTTGGCAACTTAAGCTGTAGGTCATATGAAGTTTTAGACTCTCCTTACACACAGACTACATCATTAGCCAAGTGCTGCTGACCTCTCCATCTCCTGATTGACAGGGATGTCCACCTAGCTAGTCAACCCACTTTACACATATGCATTTGAAGAGTAAGTTTCATACTCCAAAGCATGAGCTTTGTCTCAGAATATAGCTTAGAGTTATTATTTGTGTCTCTCTATAACCAGATAGCACCACATCAACCTCTAGCCCCTGCTCTTTCCCCGACTGAACTAGATCTGTCCCCCCTCAAGGAAGGCTATGTGACAGCTGGTATCCTGGAGGTCTTAAGGTTAGGTTTTGTTGTCAAATTGATCTTTTGAATTATCTTTTGTGGTTCTCTGAGGATGACAGGAAGTCAGCCTCTCAGTAGGGGGCAGGATGTAAGAAAGCTCAGGAGAGCTAGAAATGAACATCCCTTCCTGGGAAGTTAGTGCAGGAAGGACATTCCAGAGACTCAGGAAGCCATTAAGTCTGGGATAGGGTTACAAGACCTTGCCCTAAGGCTATATAAAGGGGAAGGAGATTTCTCTCCCTTCTCCCCTGCCTGTTGTGTGTATGTGGGTTGGTAATGAGTTTCTCTCTCTGCTTGGACCTGTGAAAGGGGCCAGTCTCTTTTGCCATTATGGAACATCCTCTGGATCTGTAGCTTCAATAAATCCTTTCCTCCCATAAACTGTGCCTGGTTTGGAGATTCATCCTAGCAGCGTGTGGCTAGCTATGACAAGGAAATGAGAGAGTTCAGAGAAAACCAAGATCAATGGGAAATTGTCCTAATCATGGAGAAACATTCACTCTAATGAGGAAATAGTGACTCTGGAGGGCAGCTTAAGGGGAGAAGTGCCTCTCCACTGGTAGTAATGAGGGGAAACACTTCTAACGTCCTTGAAGAATGGCTAACACAGATGGTAAATAGCATGGTAACATTTCACTTCAAGTGATTTCATGTCCTATCTTTACTTCTTAACCATTGATCTTTAATGCTTTTATATAGAATTTCTTAGGTGGAGGGAGCAGGGAAGAAGAAAATTCTCCAAGGACCAAATCAATCCAGACTATAGAAGCACAGCTGAGAATTTGCTCAGTTTGAGTGAAATGGAGGCTGTAGCATTTCTGATAGCAATTAGTGAAACTAGATTAATATTTCACAGTGATTTTCATCATCTTTGAATGGTTTGCTACAAAGTTAAAGATAATTTGATCATTAAATGATTCTGCCAATTTATTTTACAGAGCATCTATGAAGTATGATGTATTAAGAATGCATCAGTGAACATTTGGTAACATTGGGAAGGAAAGAGATACAGCTGGGCCTGAGCAGAGTTCATGATAGTTACTCTAGAGGCTAAAATAGGGCTCAGTGAGGGTCATGCAAATGAATGGCTGAGATTTATTCTGGGCACAGCTTCACAAGCACAAGTGCAAGGGAAGAGCACAGAGAGTTCCCTGGACACCATGCTGACTACCATGATAATTGAAAGAAATTGAAATCTTAATGGTGTGTGAGCATGTGGAGCAGAACAAGGTGGTAGGAGGGGACCAGTGTTTTTATCTTTCAGAAAAGCTTCAGGCACGTCAAAGTAGCCCATGTGCAAAAAAGAAAAAGAAAAAAACCTGCAAGGTGTTATTCTCATGGAAAGCCAATACTCTGCAATAAAAGATGGCTTGGATTTTTTTTTTTTTTTTGGCCTTTGCGAGCAGGGTGTGGGTTTTACAGGTTTGAGTTCTGGAGTTTTACAGCAGTGCAATATGATTCTGAAAACCAGGAGCTTTTCTGCAAACAGCCCGAGGGTTTTCACTGCAGCGCTATTGACCCGGTGAAAACCACCAGAGTCATCATCCTTTCAGAACACCTGCTCTTGCCTTACATTCTACATCGTCTTCCTTCCCTGCCTTCCCTCATCTCCCTTCTCTTCCTGTCTATTCCTATTGCTAATAAAGGCACGGTTCCTCACACTGTTTAGTTATGCTGTGGTCTCTATTATGATGCTTGCAAATTCTTTTCCCTTTGTTTGTTTCTTCCTTATAGAGACAAGATCTTGTGTAACCCAGGCTGACTTTGACATGCGTCCCAGGATGTCTTTCAACTCCCAGTTCCTCTGCTTATGCCTCTCAGGTGCTAGAATTACAGGCATGCACCACCATGCCTAGTTCACAATTCATTAATGTACTAATGCTTATAGAATTTTTGGAAAACATTTATATAGTTTCAGTGTTCAATAATGTATATTAACTCTAGATGGTGTCATTAACATGCTATCAAAAATAAAAAATTAAAAATTAAACAGTAATAAATATATGACATTTATCAAGCTTACATAATCGTATCAAGGCCAAGAATATGACTCATATCAAAGGGCATTGCTATAGTTTCATGAAACAATGATTTAAAAATAATACTCAGCCTTTGATCCATGTTAGAATCTTCCAGAATGTCTCAAGTGTTAATGTCATCTAGCTTCTGTGTAGGCTGGCTATGGTTTGCTACATTATTAAGTAGTCATGGAGAGACAGCAGGGAAGAAGTAAAATTCATTATAGAATGAAGTAGAGCTTGACTAATAAAAAGCAATAAAGGTATAGAATGACATTAGTGGGACTTCAGTGTTAAAGATGATAGGGGCTCAATTCTTACACAGTAAGGTTACAGTGTTGATGCTGAGAGTAACTATAGATTGTTGGCCAAGAATTCCTTGGGCTGTAGACAACTATATTTTCCCATTTTTAGTAGGGAGTTGCTGAGTTGGTTTTCCACTGCCCACCTAGTCAATTCAGCATTCATTCTAGTCTTTAGATTTTTCTCTGGACAAGTGCTCAGTTGTATTAGACTTAATGTCCTCTTTATATGGCAATTCTCTAGATCAGTGCCCAGTCCTATTAAAGTTAATGCCCTGTTTTTATAATAATTACCTTTTATGCCTGCTTTGCAATTCTGAAACGAAATTAATAGATAACGAACTATCTACAAAGATTTTTTAAAAAAGTTAATCTAATGCTAAAACTATATTCCAATGATATAGTTACTGTGCATTTGAGGAGAAGTTGGTGCTTTGCCCTATTGTGCCAAGAGTGTTGGTTATCTTAGAAAATCACATGGAAATGATACTTGTAGGACTTCAGATACAGTATAGCAATAGCAGCACAATTGCATTTGAGGTCCCATGTAGACTGAGGCATTTGATTAGTTCAGTGTCTTCAAGTATCACTATGCAGAAGTATTCACGTGTTAAAATGCATATTGCATTATTTTAAGTTATTTCTTTTTATTTTTCCTTTGTATCATAGAGCAGTTTTATGGCATTTAAAATTTTGCATATACATGGATCATTATCTATTAATTTAATGTTAGGACAGTAAAGCAGGCCAGTGATCTCAAGATTCAAGGACACATACATATGCTATTCACAGCCAACACTCCAGCTTTTACTCCAATACTTCAAATACTGATCCACTGAGGTCACATTGTGAAGCAGGTTTGCTGTATGGTTTACTGAGTGGTCTTTTCTCTTTGAGAGAACCCACACAGAAGATGACTCATGAAACAAGAGTTAGCAGAAACTCAGAATTTAGAGCAAGGTGCCTACTGTAGACAAAGTCTCAACTCTACCTGTCCTACTTACACTGTAGCTGAAGGACCCAGAAAAACACCCTGAGTTTTACACCTTAGGGAAAGCATGATCTCTGGGATAAAACATTGAAAGACAGGCTATTTCTGAAAATACACAATGGAAGAAGGTCTAGGTTATTCTGGGTAGACCATTCTTATTTCAGGAAGTTCTAGTTCCAGAACATTTCACAAATGGTTAGGGGATGAATTAGACCAAAGTCTCTTAGATTACCATCTTGTACATACTATTCAGATATTATATATCTGAGCCTGATTTTGATTGTATCTGTGTGATCTGTATCTTTATATTGCTACTACACCAGTCAAACTTCACGAAGATCTCTTTTAAGCTGAGTGAAAAATAGTATGGATTCTTTGGAATCGTTAATGTGTTCAAAAACTGTTAGTCACCTTCTATGTTGCTTTAATGTGGTGCCTGGGGCAAGTAACTAGAAAAGGTTCATTTAGCTCATGTTTATGGGTATTCAAGCTCAAAATTAGGTAAAGAAATAACTTTAGGTCTGTGATGAAGATGGTGTGTAGCAATGGTAGGGAGTGCAGGTGGAAGCAAATTATCACACTATGAGCCAGGAAGCAAAGAGAGAGGTTTCACCATCCCTTTTGAGGAACACACCAATGACACAGGGGCCTCCAATGATGTCTCACTTTTCAATTCAATTACTTTCTAATAGTAACAGCCTTGTAACCCAGCATTTACCACATAGACCTCTGGGTGTCATTACCAATGATGGTTAATCTTGTTAATTTTATTAGATTGGAAAATGCCTTAGAGATTATTAAAGCATAACTTTGAAAGTGTTTAAGAGGGTTTCCAGAAAGGACTATGTCATGTGGGTTCTGACCTAACAAATAGACGAATCCTTTACTTGGAATATATGTTGCAATTATTATAAGATGGTGAAAGCCAGGAGATGAGTGTAGTTGGTCACTGGGACATATCTTCTGGGTCTATATCTTGCATTACCTGTTTTCTATATTTCTTTGCTCTGCCTCTTAGCATCCAAGATGTGAGCTTTTCTTATCCACCATGCCCTCCCTGCTATGATAGACTGATACCTCTGAAAACATGAGTCAAATATACAATCCCTCCCCTTGATTCTCTCAGGTATTTGATCCACAATAAAGACAGGTCTGAATAATATATTACCAGTAATCAACCCTTAGTAACAACCTTAAAGTCTATTGATATTTACATTATCACTTCTATAATGATAGCCTTCTAAATTCCATCTGTAATAGCATCTATGCAAAAAAATAGAAAAATCAGTCCATTTATAAATTGAGAATGAACTACATTTAAACGTGTAGTTAGAAAAGGTTGTCTGAGTAATGCAGGCATAAATCCTCGTAAGGGAATTGACAAAGAAATATTTTACCTAGGTTAGATTTAAAAATTGTTGCCTGAATTATATATTTTTTTCTAATTAGTTGCCATGCTTTTGAAATAGAGATTACCATAGAAAGAAGGTTTGACTTTAGTCTCACAAAGACATTTTATAGTGCAGAGCATATATGAGGTAACTAACTTCTTTTATTTGAGGCAAAACTTTCAAAGTTATATCTGCATAACCACAAGGAGTACAATGTGAGGTTTAGCAGGATCTAGTGATTTTTAGTTACCTGATCATCAAAGACAAAATGAAGACATCTGGTATACTAGGCTCCGAAAATATCCTCCAATAGAAAAATACCAACACAAATATTTCCTATTGCTCACATACATTTTGAAAATAATGTTGTAGTTACCATTTATATAATACACTCTGTGTATCATGGAAGGTGCTAGTAGCTTCTCAAGGTTCACCCTTACCAATGACAATAGCAAGAGAGGTGTTTGGGTTGTTCTGTGAGATCTTGTGAGGGTTATTTGTGGAGACTAATGGGAATCACTTTTAACAAACTGGACTGAAGTTTTAAATACTTGCTGTTACATACAAAATATAAGCTATATTCACTACTCACTATTAAAAACTCATAGTCCAGATGGACATAAGAAACACATGAAGATTCACATACAAACAGCAATATACCAGTCTGAATGTCTGCTAATAACCACTTCACCAGGAGGATCTATCACAATCATCATTGTTGGACATCTTACCAATAAAACAATATGCTGTCTGGGGTATACAAACAGGCCTATTGCCAGAACAACCCCAAATTAGTTTGCAAATATGTGATAAATGTAGGAATTAGAGCATTGGCAGATTCTTTAATAGATAACATTTGAGGCAAGATTAAATCAGCTAACAGCTAAAAGGAATAGGAAAGCTTTGCAGGTGGACTGCAGGCATCCTCTCCTTCCAAGGATTGTACTTAAAGCCGTTTTCCCTGTTTTCAATCCCTTCGTCCCTCCATGTATGTGCTTCATATTATTACTCATAGGTACCACCTAATGTTTTCCATCCCCCATGAAACCTCACAAGTGCATTCTCATTGTTTAACTTCCCTTTATACATTGATGGTACTCAATTTCTGCACACATCCCAGGCATTTCTGTAGACCAGCACACATAATCGGCTACTGTGACTTTAACTCTCATTCACCTATATTGATGGAACATACTTATGGTGCCTTCTTAGAAATAACAAAAATATATTTCAGTATACAATTAATCCATACTAATATGGAAGCACAAGAAAGTCAAATCATCAATACTATTTAATATATTTCTGAAAGACAAAACACAAATGGGTTCCTAAGATTGGCAGAGCAAAAACTAGTGTTGTAGAAACATACAAAGTGATGTAGACCAAGTTTAGAAAGAGGGTACAGAGGAAAGGGCCTATGGAATATATACATTGAACATTGATTTTATACATTGCAAACATCCTAAACTCATTTATTTGTTTACTGAGGTCCCATTATACATCCATTTTATTGTTTGATTAATATATTAATTTGGGGATCAGAGTCTCATACTGTAGCCCAGGCTGGCCTCAACCTCATGGCACTCCTTCTACTTCAGATTCCCAAATGCTGGGTTTACAGGAATGTGCCAGTACATCCTGATTATTCGTTTATTTGAATACTGCACTGACAGGAGCTATGCATTGCTGTCTCTAGAGCAATATTGACTGCCAACATTTAGAGGGAGCACTCTATTTCCAGACTTTGGGAGAAGAATTTCTGATCTTTCATTGATGTGCTAGGTTACCTGTGGATATTTATGTTATTACTTTATCAATCAGAAATAGGATGTTTCAAGGATGTCTCAATCAAGCTATAGTTTTCAGAGAGAATTTTTTCTTTTTTTCTTTTTGTTGCTTGCAAGCAGTCACACACACAGAAAGAGAGAGAGAGAGAAAGAGAAAGAGAGAGACACAGAGAGAGACAGAGACAGAGAGAAAGAATGGGTACACCAGGGCCTCCAGCCACCATAGTTGAACTCAAGATGCATGCACCTCCTTGTGCATCTGGCTTTACATGGGCACTGGGAAATTGAACTCAGGTCTTTAGGTTTTGCAGGTGATTGCCTTATCCACTAAGTTAAGCCCTGGGAGAATTTTTTTTTAATTTAGGAAAGGGTATTAGCTTTTAAAAATATTTTCTCTTTAAAAATAACCACCAATAATAAAAGAAAAAAATAACCACCAAAAAAAATAAAAAACAAAAAAGACAAAGTAAAACAAAATTAGAAAAAAAATTCTCCACACTTGAAGTTAGTGTTTTCACATAGAATCTGTTAATTACTCTACTGATTTATTTAAACATTAAGTCAATCCTGTATTTATGGAATGAACTTTATATGACCAAGCTCTGTAATCTTTGTATATGCTGGCATATGCTACAAATTGAATTTAAAAACATTTTCATCTGTGTTCCTGGGTTGTTGGTGATATACACTTTTTTCATGCAATCACTCTGGTTTTGCTGAGTGCCTCAGACCTTAAGAATATATTAGCACTTATTCTTTCCTTGTAATTTCCTGTAATAGTTTGTCAAAGTATTCATTCTCACTTAAATGTTTGTTAGAATTCTTAGTGAAGCCTTGTGGGCTTGGAGATTGTTTTGTTTTGTAGGAAGATTATGAATTCAATTTCTTTAGCAAGGCTATCTAAGTAATCTTTCCACTTGAGTAAACTTTTCATGCTCAGTGAGCATATAATACTTTCTCTCCTTTTTATTCCTTATTTTGAATATGTTTTGGCTCCCAATTATTTGTCTGTCTTCAAGAAGGGATCCTTCTGTTGACTTGTTGAATATAATCCCTTTATCATCAGCATAACAAGAACAATGACAAAACTATTTTATATGATTCATATCCTGACAGATCCTCGAGACTTGTGCTGTGGCTCATAATAGATTTAGTGTGCACACAAAAAATGAATATTCTGCTGTGATTTCATGGAGTGTTCTATATGATTAAACTGATGGTGATGTTGCTCAAATTTGTATAGATATTTGTTCTTTACTGTCTGTCCACTTTGTCTATAGATACTCAGACAGGATTGAAATGTTCAATTAAAAATTTTTTGTTTATTTATTTGCAAGCAGAGAGAGATACACAGAGAGAAACAGTGAGAGAGACAGAGACAGAGACAGAATGGGTGTGCCAGGGCCTCCAGCCACTGGAAATGAACTCCAGATGCATGCACCACTTTTTGTATCTGGCTTTATATGTGTACTGGGGAACTGAACCCAGGTTGTCAGGATTTGCAGCCAAGGCCCTAACCATTGAGTAATATCTCCAGCTTAAATGTTTCAATTTTTATTGTGAACATATCTGTGGATTCTTGTATTTCTATAAGTTCATGCTTCACATGGTTTGAAGCTCTGTAATACACTCAAACATTTGAATTGCTTTGTCCTCTTGAAATGATTGCTTCCATCACTCAAAACAAAATAAGAAAGTAACCCTTATTCATTGTAACATTATTTGCTCTGAGGTCTATTTTATTGATAATAATATAGTCACTACAGCTTTAATTTTATCATCATCTGTATATAATTTTTCCTTTTACATTATGATAAATTTGTGTCTATATGTTTATAGTACTTTTTATAGTTAACCTCTATATTACTTTTTCACTTGACCTAACTTTCTCTCTCTGGATGTCTATATCATTTATACTTAGTATGACTGCTGATTTGTTTGTGCTTAAATGGACCACTTTATTATTCCTTTTCTCTTTGTCCTGGTTGCTTTGTAATTTTTTCTCTTTCTTTTGTATTCTTTCTTTTTGTATTCTATGAATTTGAGAAAACTCAAATATTACCAGCAATTTGATTAGAAAGACCTAGCCTATGGAAATGTTACATTGCTTTCTGTGATTGTAAAGGGAAATTAGTTTGATAGCTTTTATTGTTGACATTTCAGTTTAGGTAAGGTAGGGGACTTCCACATTTTGGTTTTACCTTTCTATTATCTTATGATACATACTAGAGTTTCTTCAGAAATAGGGAAATGTTTGGTATTGTAATTACACTAATTGGGAAGGTACTTAAAACTGATGTTTTCTGCTGGTAAGCAAACAAAGGATCACTTTTGAAATTCAGTTATATTCTTATATTCCTAGATGTTATATTCTTATATAGAAATATATGACCAATGTGTCTAGCTTTCCTTTTCAAATGAAGTAGCAGATAGTCTATTAATTATACCCTAGGCACAACATCTTTGTTAATTATTAAACCGTGCTCTTCTATTAAGTTGCTTGCAGAACTGTTTATTAAGTGGTCCTGACAGGTTTCCACGCAGAATTTTCTTGTTCTCATGTACTGACATTTGCAATAATCTGAATGATTCTTATAAACATTATACTGAGCACAAACTTTTAGCTATCTACTTTGTTCATGCAAATTTTACCACAGAACAATCTAACTGTCGTAGTCAGCCACACGCCACTGTGATGAATCTCCCAACCAGGCACAATTTGGGGAGGTAAGTATTTATTGAAATAACAGATCCAGGGGACATTCCAAAAATGAAGGAAAAGGCTGGCCCCCTTTCATAAATCCAAGCAGAGAGATAGAGCCAACACCAGAAGCCAGGGGAGGAAGGAAGGGAGGTTCCCTTCCCTCAAACTTCCTTATATCTTGTCCCCTTGTGGAAGCCCCACCCACTGGGGAGAAGGGCTCAGTCTGGAGAAGGACCTCCTCCCTTCTCCAAAATCCTAAAAGGACTTTGTCAATCCTGTCTGCAGGCAAGCTCAGAGACCCACCCAAGATTACTATGGATTATTACACAGGTCAAGTTGGCATTAAACTTAACCTCACACTAACCTATAATGACAAAGGTGAATTGGCATTGATTGGAATTGAAAGGAGATAATTATTATTTGGGAATTGGCTTAAGTGAGTTTGGGAGTTGTCAGCAGTGCCGTGCTCTATATTGGAATGGTGGCGGTCACAACAAAGTATATAATAAATCTTTCAAAACTTATTGAATGGCTGGGGAGATAGCCCTGTGGTTAAAGTGCTTGTCTCACAGGCATGAGGACCTGAGGTTGACTCCCAATACCATGTGCAATACAGAGAGTGGTAGTCCCGTTGCTGGGAGAGATGCAAACAGGAGAATTCCTAAGGCTCCTTGGCTAGCCTGTGTACCCTAATTTGGTGAGTGCCAGAGCAGTTAGAGACAATGTCCAAAGAAGAGGTTGTTTGCGTTTCTAAAGATAATACCCCAGGTTGTTCTCTGGCCTCCACATGCTCACAGGCATCCACATATGCCTGTACACATTCACATGTAAAAAAAAAGGTTCTTGAAATATTCAAATAAAGTGTATTTCATTAGATTACTATATTGACAAAGCTTATTCAAAACATATTTGTAACCATTCTCAATATAGTTTCTACACCATCACCACACAGATACATATGCACTGTGAAAAGAAATTTAAAATGCAAATAGGTACAGAGCATGAAAGACGAATATCTGAGGCTCAGCAGACATAATGATGGAGCCTGAAAAAATGCCCACTTTTTAATTCTACATAGCCTCTCATTTTCATGTCCCATTTGTTGGTTTCTGAATTATGTTAAAGCTCTTAACTCCCTGGGGTCAGAGGTCTTCATTGTAGCTGTCCTAGAGACATGTTGCCTTAGAAAAATATGGCAAAACGTACTTTCCAGGCTTAGTCTGGGTTTCCCTTCCTCACTAGGAAAATATAAAGGATGAGGCTCAGGTTGCATAATGCAAGTATATTTTGGTTACTCTCAGAGCAACTCTTTTAAGATTTCCAGTTGAATTGCCCTACCTTCCAGCCTATTCTATACTTGTTTCTATCATGTTAAAACATAATTTTTACATGATATGTATATGTGGTATGTGTTTGTGTGCATTGTCATATGTATGGAGTTGTGTGCGTGTGTGTGTGTAGGTACACATGCATGTGTGTGCGGAGGACTAAGGTTGATATTGGCTGTCTTCCTTAGTTGTTCTCTGCCTGATTTTATTTTATTTTTCCATGAGACAGGGCCTCTTCCTGAAGCAGGAGCTCATCTGATTTGGCAAGACCAGACAGCCCTCAAGTCCTAGGGACCCTCCTGTCCCTGTCTCCCCAGCACCAGGATGATAGATGCACTTCAGTATCTTGCCATTTTCCATGGGTTCTGGGAGTCTGAAAACTGACACTCATGCCTGTGTGCCAAGCACTTTACTTACTGAACTAAAGGGATGCCTTTATCTTCTGCTAAGCCTTGCTGTAATTATTGTCCTTGTATTATATACCTCATCTGTTGACATTGGTTCCTGAGCTTGGCCCTTGACTTAGCCGTTTTAATATCATACTTTTATCTTTTTCTACTGTTGCAGATATAAAACAAAAGAAAATCTGGGTGTGGTGGTGCACATCTTTAATCCCAGCGCTAAGGAGGCAGAGGTAGGAGGATCTCTGTGAGTTCAAGACCACCCTGAGACTACATAGTGAATTTAGTCTGGGCTAGAGCAAGACCAAACCTCAACAAACGAAAAAAAAATAATAAAAAATAAAAAAAAAATTGAAAGACTCCTGGCTCAGTGTTCCATCTTTATTTAGGTAGTAGAGTTAGATCCAGATTCCAACTTTGTTTTATTCCTGTGGAACATTCATTGAACTATAAATTTATTCTTTGAGCTGGTCTGTTTTTTTAATCTGTCTCTTTATTCTTAACTTCCATCAATGAGTTTCAGTTGCTAGAGTCAAATAACTTTCAGTAGTACCCCTTCAAGTTCCCTGGTGCCCTGGACTGAGACTCTGAATCGTACAGTGATATTGACACATTAACCTGCCATCACTTATTTACTCTTTAACTGCTTGCTTATACTTGAAATCTAACTTCAGTGGCCCTTTCTCCCTCTGTTTTTCCCTCCCTTCCGCCCCTTCCTCTTTTCTTCCTCCCCTTCATATCAAGTGAAATAAACCAGACTAAAAAAAAATCACATTTTCTTTATATGCAGAATCTGTATTTTGAAAACATAAACATACTTACATATACCTATATACAAATGTATACACACATACATGTTTATGTACATATGCATATGTATACATATATGTATATATGCATAAATGTACACACACCTATATGCATATTCATATGTACATACATATGTATATATACACACATACATTCATGCATACATATGTATATATATAGCTATGAGATGAAAATAGGACAGATTTTGTTTAGAGAAAGGGGACTTGTGGAGAGGAATGGATGAGGAAAATCGGGGAATCAATACACTCAAAGTACATGAAAAGCGTAAATGAAAATGCTATTTTGAAACCAATAGTATGTATTTATAGTACATTGACTATAAAGTAATCAAAATTAAAAAAAAAAAACCTTGTGTCAAGTAGAATATAAAAATCTCAAATTCAGCACCTATCGGAACAGTAGAATGGGAATTACCTAAGGTTTCAGCAGAGAAGATGTGGAGACAGGAGGTATTCATCAAAGGAGCTAGAGTTTCAGTTGAAAGGAGACGCAGGCTCTGGAGAATCTATTGCACAACATTGAGGAATCGTTTCTAATAATGGATTGTGTATCTAACAATAGATAAAAGTGGATATTAAATGCTCTCCCTACAAAGAACTGATAAACCAGATGATTTATAGATTACTCAGCCTGGCCTGATTATTCCAAAGTGCCTACAGGTATTGAAACATCATGTAATATAAATAATTACTTGACAAGTAAAAATAAATATAATAAAATCATAATTCTTTTTAAAAGAACGTGAGGATTATTGATTCTTATTAGATTCTATGAAATGAAAACTACATAATTCGACTTACAGGATTCAAATATACATGAAATAGAATGTTGACGTTAGAGGTTTTATGGAAATTTTTAGGAAGTAATATATTTAGGAATAACAAATTTTTAAAAACTACCATTTCAATAAGTGGTACAAATAAATTTATTACTTAATGAAAGACTTGTTCTTTTAAACCTTTCCTATTTTTAAAACTGGTTTTTAAATTGGTATTTTTAGTACCAACAATTGGGACAGAATTGTACAAGAAATTGGCAATAATTGTTGGGAAACACAGGCTAATCACCACTCTTTTTACTTGTAGCAAAATGTTAAAAGCTCTGACAAAACAAATTAGGAGGTTTTCTCATCACCACAGAAACAATTTTCAACTTTGGTCTGCTTTTCTGAAAATATAAAACAGTCAAGCACAGTTAATATACTTGAGCAGAGTGAAAAAATGATTTTTTAGTGATGCAATTAGGTTTAAGAAAATCAAGTCAAATAATGCACAGTTTAATTTGTTTACAAACCTCTAGGAACTGTATTTTGAGTTATAGAAAATAAGAAATTGGCTAAAAATAAGGAAAATAATTTGGCTGCTGAAATATCTCATTACTTTTCGTTAGTGTCATTCTCTTGAGATCAAAGTGGTTGGTATAATTTAGCAACATCATTTAATTTTACTCTGACCTTTATAGATGTTTGTTCACTTCTACCATCCATTAATATGGTCCAGAGTAACTTAAAATACATATGCCTTCTCTTGAAGAAATGTGTGCATTCCAAGCTTAAATTAGGGACACATGATAGTACTGAAATCAAGAAGGCTGAGATTTTATTTATAACATAATCAATAATTTTAAACTCACGGCAAAGATTGGAGATACTAATATTTAGGCTCAACTTTTTTATTAAAATTTTTTATATGTATCCTAAAATTTCAATCTTACATGATATGAGGAAAATGTAACCTATGGACCTTTTCCTAATAAGAGTATTTATATAATCTATGTCCACAAGTTTTCTCCCTCTCTGGTCCACATTTACCCTATACTGTCCAGCTTCATCAGAGAAAGTGCTGGAAGAAAACTGGAGGAAGGGGTTTTCATTCTTTCATTTTAGACTCTCTACCACCAGGTTCCTTGAGGGCAGAGAGAAGCATCTTTCAATGAAATACATGTAGGTTCCTAGAACATAGATACCAGTGACATCTGTCATGCAGTACCTCCAAAGATGTCATCACCATCCAGTGGACCACAC
>PVHP010038785.1:0-16700 GCA_004024765.1 Zapus hudsonius | reverse complement strand
TTTTTTTTTTTTTTTTTTTTTTTTTTTTTTTTTTTGGTTTTTCGAGGTAGAGGTCTCACCCTAGCCCAGGCTGACCTGGAATTCACTCTGTAGTCTCAGGCTGGCCTCGAACTCACGGCGATCCTCCTACCTCTGCCTCCCGAGTGCTGGGATTAAAGGCGTGCGCCACCACGCCCGGCTAATTTTTCTTTTCTATGGTCAACCAACTGTACAGAACTCCATGTCATCTTAAATGAAGATTAGGAGAGAAGGTGGTGCAGCTAAAGTGGTGGCCTTGGGGATAGCTTTGCTACTTACTTGTGCCTCCAGTGCATGATAGATCCCTGTTTTGTATCTGTCATGAAGTTCTGACCTTCACACCAGCTCAACAGCTTGGTGGGTCAGATAACACATAGTCACTTGGTGGCCAGTAATAGGCCAAATGTTGTTTGTCAGCATTTGAGTGTTTATCCCCTGAGGATGCAAGACTTTACTCCAAAACCTTAAAGGTACACACTGTGATTCACCTATAAGGACCTGCCCAAGGCTCCAGACAGCATCCCATCTGTCACTGAGAATGGTAGACCTTTACTCCAAAACCATAAGGGTGCATAAGTGATTCATTTATGAGGGCCTGTCCAGGCTCCAGACAGTATCTTATTGACACTTCAAGCACTACTGGATCTGCTGAACCATAGAATATAAGAGCAAGAGAGCATTTTACAACATAGTCTGGAATTGTGGAGACATCTCTTGTTCTGGGTCTCTTCTCACATTGCTTGGTAAATGGGCTGGAATAGTGTACCCAAATGAGATATGCACTGATTCCAAAAATCCATAAAGGCCTGTAAATGATTATGCCTCTTTTTTGGGTTTAGGAGGTCCGAGATACAACTATGCATTCTTCACTTTAGAAGGTATATCTTATACTATGATATCCCATAAAATTTCACTGAGAGAAGATACCTGAGACTTTTTTTGTTTTGTTTTTTCTGTTTTTCGAGGTAGGGTCTTGCTCTAGTCCAGGCTGACCTGGAATTCACTATGTAGTCTCAGGGTGGCCTTGAACTCATGGCAATCCTCCTACCTCTGCCTCCTGAGTGCTGGGATTAGAGGCGTGCTCCACCACGCCCGGTTTTGAGACTTACTTCTAGGAGTATACCCAGCAATGATGTATATCTATGTTCATCAAAAGATACATACTAGGGACCAGTCAGCAAAGGGCTTGTCATGCAAATGTGATGACCTGATTTTAGATCTCCAGCACCCGTGTGAAAGGCACGTGTAGCGGTGTGTGTCTATAATCCCAGCACTGAGGAGATAGAGACAGGAGGATCTTTGGGGCTTGTTGGGTAGCTAGTCTACTGTGAATCAGTAGGCTCCAGGTTCAATGACAGACCCTATCTCAAAAAATATGGTGGAGATTAGTTGACCTCTGGTCATCATACACATGTGCACACTTGTACAAATGCACTGGCACATACATGCACATATACACACAAAGGAACCTACTAGAGCAGTCAATTCATTGTAACCCCAAATTGGAAACTATCCAATACACATCCAGTAAAATAGGTAAATAAACTGTAATATACTGATTTAAGTTCTTTAGAGCAGTAAAGGTCAAACAATACACTATGTCGGGTTATACTAATAAACCACATAAGATGCTAGACACAGTAGAATATATTTCCTTTTATTTATATGCATGTAGCATAAACCAGGAAAATTAATGAAAATTAATGTGAATGAGAGTGGATGGTCTTGTTGAAGTGAAGGTATTAACTAAAAGAAGTTATTAGTGATTATTCTAGGGTGCTGGTAATGTTTCATTATCTGAGTGTCAGTTACATAAATATACTATGTTTATGAAAAGGCTTCAAGCTGTATACTTGTGTTACTTTTTTGTGTATATGTGATCTGTTAGTAAGATGTTTGGGCTGAGAAGATAGCTCAGTGGTTAAAGTCACTTACTTGCAAAGCCTTCCAGTCCAGGTTCAATTCCCCAGCACCCACGTAAGTCCCACGCACAAAGTGATACATGCATCTGGAGTTGGTTTACGCTGCTAGAGGCTCTGGTATACCAATACTCATTCTCTCTCTTAACACTCTCACAAATAAATAATGATGCTGAGTTAATACTGCCATCTCCTGGCTTCTCTCTAGCTTCTTAATCTAACTACAGCCTCTCTCCCTGTGATTCCCCTTCAATCTCTGGCTACTTGTCTCTGCCTTTCCTTCAGTAAAAATAGCAAAGCACCGAGCTAACTTGTGATCATGTTCTTTTAAATATGTAACAGCCTATTCTTAGTACTGGCATTTAAACTTTTAGCTAGTTTGGCAGTAATCTAATCAGGGCCACAGCATGAAGTTCACTTTGATAGTCTAGGACCCTGTTCAGTGTGCTGCCTACTCACTAACAGCTCACCTTATGCTGACTAAAGAAAAAACTTGGTGAAAGTGAACCAAAACATACGTTATAGAAGAAGCAGTGTGCCTGAGAATGGTGATGGCCAGATAAGGAGGCCATAAAATACTTTTAGTCCCAGATTTCTCAGTGTGTAGTCCTCGGACCACCTCTACCAGAGTAATGCAGACCTAACAAGCCACAGTTGCTAAAGAAAAGGCAAAGAAAGCTGAAATAAGTTGAACTCCTAAAGTGATGCTAATAAATACTACAGTTTAAGAATCCTGTAATTCTCTATTGTGCTCATTTTACAGATAGCAAA
Organism: Zapus hudsonius; assembly: GCA_004024765.1. NCBI lineage: Eukaryota > Metazoa > Chordata > Mammalia > Rodentia > Dipodidae > Zapus > Zapus hudsonius. Next base: position 13,992 of record PVHP010038785.1, on the reverse strand, counting down.
ACAACTTCACTAAGTGATTTGCTCAAGTTCACATGGTTACTTATTGGCCAAATAAAAATTAGAACTAGGCACTATATGAACCCAAAAGAGACCTTTAACATTTTCTTTGTTTGAGGTAGGGTCTTGCTCTAGCCCAGGCTGACCTGAATTCACTATGTAGTCTTAGGGTGGCCTTGAACTCATGGCGATCCTCCTACCTCTGTCTCCCAAGTGCTGGGATTAAAGGTGTGCGCCACCACGCCCGGTTTACATACATTTCTTTCTTGAAGACTGGTCCTTAGTTTTTGTTAAATTACAAAAAGTCAAATATATTGAATAGTGGTTGTATTTGATAGTAGATCTGATTATGTTATCACACATGAAGAATAATTGATCAGGTCAGTGTGTATAGTCTTTGACATATACACAATGATCTGGTATAAATACAGATAAAATGTGCCAGTTCAGTACCTTTGGTCAAATAAAATCAACATATTCTGACATCAAGAAGACCTTTTTAAACCTGTTATTTTGTTTTCATGTAGCTATTGAATGAAAAAATGAAGTCCTGTAATTGACTCACTCATTTGGGAAATATTTATTGAGTCTGGATGTCATGTACAAGATGCAGTTAGTTGCTAGATGATTAGACATTGATTCCAAGGTCTTTAGTAATGTCATGCATCATAAGCAAGGCATTATAAATGATGATTGGGAAAATGAAGGCTTGGCCCTGGATGTGTATATGAAGGGAAGGGAAGGTGAGGCTAGAGAGCTGACTGGGCTGACCACCCACTTGAGAAGTTACATGGAAGCTGGTGTGGGGAGGATAGGCAGGCTCTGAGGTGAGTAGATACCACAAGGAGGAGGAGAGTAGTAAAATCAGCTTCCCCAGCTTTACCATACCTGGGAACTCCTTGAAGACTGCGTGAAAACGGAAGTTTTGGTGCAGTAGATTTAGAACACTCTCAAAGAGTCTACACCTCTGGCATTCCAGATCATGCTGCTAGGCCCTGCACCTGCACCCAGCTGTGAGTAACAGAGATAAAGAGCTCGGACCCACAAACTTAGCTGCACATCATGATATGTGGGCACCTCACTAAAGATTGTAACTGGCATGAAGTACGACCTAGCTTTCAGGATGTTTTTAAAATCTCAGGTAATTCTAAGGTGCAACAAACTTTCATAACATTGGCATAGGGTTATTAGGCTAGGGGTGAGATTATCATAACATGAAGCTGACAATGGGAATAGGCAAAGCTATCTTCATTCTGGATCTTCTGCTGTGAAGACATGGGGAAGGAAGGTCCAGTGAGAATTGAGGTTCAACTGCAGCAAAGAGTAGGGGATTGCAAAGGAAGGAGTCTCCCTGGGCCATGGCTGAGGGGAACAAGGTCCTCCAAGTTACACTGCTGGAGCCAGAGGCCTAAAGGCCCTCACCAGCAATCTGTGTTGGGCTTTCCTCTAGAATGGGCTTGAGTAGATCTAGTGTCTCAAAAGAGTCCTGTCTCAAGTGTTTTCAGGAAAGAATGACCTAGGCCACAAAAACTCTCAAACTCAAGGACTGGTTGTGAACTGTTAGACACTTGTTTCTGTATGAACTAATACATTATTATGTTTTCTCCAGATATTATAACAAAGACACATGACATGACATGACAGCTGTTGCTGAGTTCTCACTGCTTTAACGACTGGAATGTGAAGTCAAAAGTCATACAAGAATGTCTGCCTGAAACTATATAAAATTAAAAATTCACAATTCTCCAATTATTTATGATAAATGTGTAGAAATTCTATTGACGTTCTTGTAATTTGCTTTTAATCAGTTAAGAAAAAAAATTTTGCCCAAATGCTTTATGAACACATGTATTTGTACTTTAAAATAAGAGCTAATCAGCTAATATTGGGGGACTATACACTAAAATAAATGACTTTAAGTTTAAAAAGAGCCAGCCTTGGGGTACTATGGAGCTTCCTTTTATTGTTTTGTCCCCAGAGTCTGTCTTTTGTATGGGTTGAAAGTAGTAGAGGTGTTGAAGCACTAAAAGTAACAATGATTGTATTACAAGCTATTTTTAACAGAACTTAATTGAAACCACATGAGTGAGAGACCTAATTTCAGGTCTGACTGAAAGAAACTCTACACTCAAGATTTGCTGAAGCAGGGAATATATATGTACATTCAGTCATACATCTGTATTTAATGTATTACCTCATCCCTAAACACTTCAATATTTTCTGTATGATTGTTATTGTTATTGTTTTGATAATGTTCCTTGGGACTTCTGGACAGTGTCTACCCTAACAAAACAACAATCCTATTGTCAGTAAATAGAGGACAGTTGTAAAACCTGGTGAGATTTGAACCCTGATGTTTTGGCTAATGTTACACATAAGAGTAAGAAAGAACCAAGCTGGAGTGGTGGCACATGTCTGTAATCCCAGCACTTCGGAGGGGGAGGCAGGAGGATCAGGAGTGTAAAGCCAGCCTGAACTGTATAAAATGCTGTCTCAAAAAAAGTAAATATGAACCAGAGCTTCAAAGCTGCTTCACTATCAAGAAAAGCCATACAACCTATGAATTAATGTGAGGTTAAGTTACCTGTAGTATTTATTTTTAAACAATAGGAGCCTGCAATGGTGTTTTTTCAAATGATTTGATAAGGTCTTGAGCCAACTAACAAAGCTGATTTTGACTCTGGTTTCATCTGGAGGTGAGCTATGAAATGTAGGATAGACCACTGATGATGGAGGCTGCGCAAAGCTAAGTCAGCAGCAACGTGTGGTTTCACTAGCAGAAATGAGATCAGCATTATGAGAACAATCCAAGAAGGGGAAAAAGTGAGGATTAATTATCCCATAGTTTCTAAGCAGGAGGTAGGTTCTTATGAGAGAGAATAGTGCTTGATTTGTGGAAGGGGCTGGGGGATTAGAGGACATAGACATTTGATCATTTCGTTCTGCTAGTGAGGAAATAACTGCTCAGAGAGGGAACCACTTGCCAGGGTGACAAGTAAGAAGATGGCAGAAGCTGGGACTTGAAGGGAGAGTTAAATTTGAGACCACTTGTTTTGAAAAGATGAGAGGGAATGGGATCGACATTCATGGTTTAGGAGTAGAGGGCATGATTGTAGTTATGACTGAGAGGACAGAAAGCAGGAGAAGCTTCTGGCTGGCAGATAGGAGAAGTCCAGCAAGGGTTCTTGGAGGCAGCTCCTGGGAGGAAGTGCTCGTGTTAACCTTAGACCTGTGGGCAGACCCTGGGTCTCTCAGTGGACCTTCCTGAAGAATATGAGAAAAGGAATGAATCTATTTCTCTAGAGAGTGTCTACACTGTTTTCATCATATATTCCAAGTCATTTTAAAAATGTAACAAGAGCTAGGAGTGGTGGTGGCACATGCCAGCAACTCAGGAGGCTGAGGTTCACCATAAATTTGAGGCAAGCCTGGGATACAGAGTGAGTTCCTGTCACAGCTCTGGGAGCGGCTGCTTCTTCAGGGGCAGGGCGAGGACCCGGAAGCCGTAGCAGTGTGCCATGGGCCCAAGAATCCCCGGGAGTGTTATAGCTCTAGGAGCACAGCTCCTTAGTGGACTGGACAGGGGAGCCTCTGTATTACAGCCCTGGGAACATGGTTCCCTTGAGGACTCCCCGTGATCCAGTGTTCAGCTCATCTCTTTGGAGAGAGTAACGGGCAGTTCCCCGGGGGAATGAGGTAGATTTCTCATTTATTGTAGGAACACCATTGGTTATATAGGGAAGAGGGAGGAGGGAGGGGAAGAAATGGACAAAGGAGATTGGCAGTGAATGTCTGCTTTGCATGTGGACGTGAGCTTAGGCTCCTATCAGATGGTGGGGGCAAAGGAACTGTCACCTTAGACTCTATTGTCCTAGACACTGTGGGAGTGAGAATGCTGGTGTTTTCTGCCAAGGGGCTCAGAGGCCTAGGCTCAAAGAAAGGCGTGCCTGCAAAGCGCCTACCGCTTATCAGGGTGTCCAACTGGTCTCTCACTTACTTTAACCCTACGCCCTCTGTGTCCCATTTAGCAGTACCAACAATGGGCCACCTCCACCTCATTTTCCTGGGCCCAGAAGTCATTACAAGGGAAGTGGTGATAGAAATACTGCCCTTATGGCTAGCCTGAAAACCAGTTCCAGAGAAATGGCAACAGGCACTGTGGTCATTCAAACCTCACCAAAGAAGAGTCTACAGAGAAAGCGAAATAATTATCTATCTTGCCCACCAAGCCTCAAGGAGCATTGTGGAAGAGGGGGCAGAAAGATTGTAAGGGGTGGGTGGGAATAGCCTGAGACACTGTGTCCCCCATCCCTGCAAAGACTCACTGAGGCCTCTTGGTTGCCGCAATAAATACCAATAATCCCACCAAAGAAGACCCTCAGCAGAATTGGAGTGGGGAGAAGGGAGCCTATATGTGTGACCTTTTTATAAAAAAATTTTAAAAACTAACAAAATCTTCTCTCAAAAATAAACTTTAAGGGCTGGAGAGATAGCTGAGCAATTAAGGCGCTTTCCTACAAAGCTTAAGGACCTGGGTTCAATTCCCCAGTAGCCACATAAAGCCAGATGCACAAGGTGGTGCATGCATCTGGATGGAGTTCATTTGCAGTGGCTAGAGGCTCTGGCCATTCTCTCTCTCTATGCTTCTCTCTCATAAATATTTTAAAAAACTTTTTAAAAGAACTGGTGGTGCAGAGTGCTTGCCTAACACATTCAAGTCCCTAGCACTAAAAATGGACCCTTTTGTCTCATCCTGAAGCTAGTTAAACTTAATTTTAAATATTTAAAATATATTCAAATTATACTCAAAATAATTTCAGGTCTTCCTTTTCAAAAGGTTAAAATGTATGAAAAGTGGGGCCAGGAAATGGGTCACCTGGTAAGGCTTCTTTTCTTTCTTTCTCTTTCTTTCTTTCTCTCTTTCTTTCCTTTCTTCTTTCTTTCTTTCCTTCCTTCTTTCCTTTTCTTTATTTGAGAAGAGAGAAAGAAAGAGAGGGGGAGAGAAACTAGATGCTCCTTTAATACAGGTTAGCCCAAAGTAATTAATTCTATTCTCTGTAGTATTCTACCAGAAGTGTACAAAAAGTTCTCTTATGCAGTGTCATACTTCTATGACAAACCTCTTTTCAACAAATATTTTTCAAAGAGTTAATATGTATCTGTCAGATTTGCTTAAACCTGAAAATACAATAAAGACGATATAACTTTTTAAACTTTTATTGACAATTTCCATAAACATAGACAATGTACTGTGATCATAATCTCCTCTCATCACCATCCCTTTTCCCCTTCCAACACTCCTCCACTGAATCTCTTCTTCTTTCCAACTAGTCTCTCTTCTATTTTGATATCATCATTTCCCTCCTCCTGTTATACAGGTCTTGTGTGGGTAGAGTCAGCTACTGTGAGGTCATCAATATCAACACCACTTTGTGTCTGGAAGACAGCATTGTAAGCAGTCCTCCTCTTCCTTTGGCTCTTACATTCTTTCTGTCACCTTTTCTGCAATGGTCCCTGAGCCTTGAAGGTGTGATAGAGATAGGGCCTCACTAGTACTGAACACTCCACTGTCACTTAGCACTTTGGCCAGTTTTGAGTCACTTCAATAGTCACCGCCATCTGAAAAGAGAAGCTTCTCTAACCAAATGTGAGAGTAGCATTACTGCATGGGCCTAAACATAAGAGTTTAGAGGGTAGTTTGGTGGGTATAATGTGTGCATTTAGCCAGACAACAGCAGTAGTTTCCCCCTAGGGCTTATGACCTCCTCAGCCATAGGATCTTAACTAGGTTTTCAGTACCAGGCAGGAACTCCCTCACTTGCTGAGGGCCTCAAATCCAATCTGAGAGCAATTAGTTTTTCCCATAACAGACATGCCACCATTGCACCAGTTGATCCATTTGGCCGGGCTGGCCAGCTGTAAAGCTTGCAGGGTCCACTGCTGATTAAGACCATTGTCTTTACTTCTCCCAAAGGTTTCGTGCTGCATAGCTTTTTCCAGCATCCTTTCAGCTCATCTCCAGCTTGATTTCTCAGTGACCTGCAGCCTAACCATATGAAGTCTTCGGCAATAAGGTCTTTCCATCTAGTTCTGGTGGGCAACCAAGAGCTTTGGCAGTAGCCTGTGTTATGGTGACATCAGGGGTCTCCCTGACCAAGAACTCACTGGAAGTTATCCCATCATTGACACTGAAATTTTTCTAATAATCTATGGCTTCTGGGCACAACATTATCCTCCTCCACAGGATACTTCTGACCAAACTCTCTTTTAAAAAAATTTTTATTTATTTGAGAGAGAGAATGAGATGATATATATGTATATATATGTACAAATATTACATATATGTAGAGAGAGAGAAAGAGGGAGAGAATAGGTGTGCCAGGGCCTCCAGCCACTATAAATGAACTCCAAACGCATGTGCCACCTTGTGCATCTGGCTTTACGTGGGTACTGGGGAATTGAACTCATGCCCTTCTGCTTTACAGGCAAGCATCTTAACCACTGAGCCATTTCTCCAGCCCCCAAACTCTCTTTTTAAAATATATATATTCTTAGCTAGCAAAGAAGTGGGTTTTCCATATGGCTTTTCATAATATGTTAAATTTTGATTAAACCTCCTCCCACCTCCTCTTACCTACTAGACCCTCCCCTCAAGCCCTCCCCTCTCCTCTCTCTCTCATAGCCCCTTTCTAGCTTCCTACACACCAAGATTTCTTGTTGCTGCAAAGGAACACCCACCCAGCTTTACATGGGTGGCTGGAGAATTAAACCCCGGCCAGCAGGTTTTGCAAATATGAGCCTTTAACCACTGAGCCATCTCCCCAGTCCCCCTAATTTCTTAAAATAAGCATTTAAAGCTACAAATTTGCCTCTTCATACTGCCTTCATTATATCCCATAGGTTTTGGTATATTGTATTTTCCTTGTCATTTGATTGAAATTCTTTAGATTGAAATTTTTTTTCTTTTATGCCCAGGATTCTTAGATTTAATCTCTTTGTGGTATCTAAATGTCTTGAAATTTCTGCTCACACCTTATTTTTTGCTTGGTGGCACTTGTCATCAAACTCAGGTATTGTGTTCTCTCCTTGATGCATTCTATTGGTGAAACTTAACTGTAAAGGTTTTTTATTTGATTTACTGTGTTTTTCCTTTCTTGTATTTCAGATTGATTTCACTTCAGTATTTCCTCCTTACTCATCTTTTTTTTTTTTTTTTTCCAGGTAGGGTCTCAGGCTGACCTGGAATTCACTATGTAGTCTCAGGGTGGCCTGGAACTCACGGTGATCCTTCTACCTCTGCCTCCTGAGTGCTGGGATTAAAGGCATGAACCACCACGCCCGGCTTCCTTACTCATCTTTTGTATCGACCTCCTCATTTGGTTTAGATGATTTCCTGTGTTCTCTTGGAATTCCTTTAGTAGTTTGTTTTCTTCTTTGATTCTTTTGATTTCTTTTAATATACTTATAATCATCCTTTTGAATTCTCTGTCTGGCATTTTGTCTAATTCAGCCTCACTGGAAGTTATTACTGTTGGATTGATAATTTTTGGAGGGGTTATGTTGCCTTGTTTTTTTTTTTTTTTGGTGTGTGTGTGTGTTTCTTGCATTAATGCATTAAGATTTTCACATTTCAGGTTATTTCATTGCTTTCGATTTTCTGCTTGTTTTAACAGCTGCTTTCTTAGACATGTGGGTCAGAAGTTATATCTTCAAGGTAGGAGAGCTAATGGTGCCAGGTATGGCGTATATACTACTTCAGAGTAAAGGAGAGGTCCTAGCTGGTGGATATGCCTGCTATGTAAATGTCCTAGTAGTAAATTAACGGTCCTTTTCACTTCTGAAACACAGCTGGTATGAAGCCTGCTAAGACTTTGGCTACTTAGATACTTAGGAGGGGTATAGGTTGGCTTGAGATGAAGAAACTTTGACAAAGATATAAGGTGGCACGAGTACCTTGGAGACAGAAGTTGTGGTGCTGTTAGGTTCCACCAGATTTCATACCTTCTTGAGGCTATCAAAGAGTAAAGAGAGAATGTGGAAAAGAGGTTGGAAAGCAAGGGAAAGTATACAGGTTGTTAGTGGGAAGAATAGTAGAGGGTTCCCAATAGTAGACTGGATGGGAAAAAATAGAACAAATCTAAAATCCAACTGAGTAACATAAAACACAAACAAAACCAGCCTGGAATGTATATGCATGAGTAGAGATGTAGAAAAGAAAAAAAAGTGCTCAGTAGAACATAGTAGCTCATTCCCTTAATCCTATCACTGGGGTGGCTGAGGTAGAAGGATTGCGTTGAGCTCAAGGCTGGCTTGGGCTGCGCTGATTTCCAGGTCAGCCTGGGCTAGAGTGAGACCCTGCACTAAAAGATTAAAAAAATAAAATAAGGGCTGGAGAGATGGCTCAGCAGTTAAGGCACTTGGCTCCAGTGCCTGAGGCCTCCAGTTCAATTCCCCAGGACCCACATAAGCCAGACCCACAAGGTGGTGGCCCTGGTTTTCTCTCTCTCTCTCTTTCTCTCTCTCTCTTTCTCTCTCTCTCTGCTTGAAAATAAATAAAATATTAAAAAAAATAAAAACTGACAAAAGTTAGTCTTAACATACAAATTATTTTTTAAATGCAAAGTATACTAAAAGTACATCAGGTCTAACAGTGGAAAGGGTTTTGAATTCTTTCCTCCTATTTTCTTTTTCTTTTCTTTTCTTTTTTTTTTTTTTTTTTTTTTTTTTGGTTTTCCAGGTAGGGCCTCACTCTAGCCCAGGCTGACCTGGAATTCACTATGTAGTCTCAGGGTGGCCTTGAACTCATGGTGATCCTCCTACCTCTGCCTCCGGAGTGCTGGGATTAAAGGGGTGCACCACCACGCCCGGCTCCTCCTATTTTCTTTTTTAACAGCCTTCCCTGATGTATGATTAGCACTTGCAATTCAAACCTATAGACCAAGATGTGGGGTGTATATGGCCCCTATGTAAATCTGCCCAGTTACCTTTTGGGGTGAGTTGTCAAGCTGACTCCCTCTTTGGTGTACTATGGCTGGTCTCAGCTGGCTAGTTTCTTCAGCTGTTCGGATCAGCTGGTCTGGATCTCTTTTTACAAAAGAGGAAGTTGAAGCATGAAAGATATTGCAGCAAAGACCGCTTGAAGGAGAGGTGGATGCTGAGGGGCATGGTGTTGTGGTGCTGAAGCTATTTTATTTACTTAGGAAGAAAACACCTATTGTCCACACTTTTAGGGGCAGCAGGTTGGGCACTTCCTGATTGCTTCATTTATTTATTTAAAAAATATTTTTATTTGCAAGCATAGAGAGATAGAAGAGAGACATACAGAATGGATGTGCCAGGGCCTCCAGTCACTGCAAACTAACTCCAGATGCACTGGCCACACTGTGTATCTAGCTTTACGTGGGTACTGGGTAATTGAACCCGGGTCATCAGACTTTGCTGGCAAACACCTTAACCGCTGAGCCATCTCTCTAGTTCCCCCCACCTTTTTTTTTTATTTATTAAGTTGTAAGTTCAAGTTTGAGAATAGAGGACTCTGAGACAAACTGTTTCTTGGGGCCACAAGAATTATTTAATGCCAGATAAGAGAATGGCGAAATGAAAGGCAAGAAGCTATAAAACTTTATCTTCCATCTTAAGAAATCTAATTTTCTTATCACCCGTTTCCTCTCTGCTTTCCATCTCAGTAAAGCAGGTCCCTCCATTCAGACCTTTGCTCCCATTGCTCCACTGTAGCCATGTCAACAAATTTCATGCATGCTCTCATGCTCAGCAACATTCCATGGTTGACACATAACTCTTTCAGGGACATTTTCTCCTCTTACTTTTTATTCCTCTGTTGTGTCACTTTCTCCCCTTGTAAGTGTTGGTCTTTGTTGGGCCTCGACCCTTGCTTCTCTTTGTGGATATACACTTTTGCTAGGAAGTCATCCATACCATTATGCTAAATTGTACAAGAAGATGCCTCCCGAGTTTCTCTCCCCAATTCTGACTTCTCCTCATATATATTCTACTCAAAATCTTCACTCAAATACATACCAGACACAACAGTGACATTTTATTATTGAATAATAGTACAATAAAATCAGTATTTATTACCATCATGGCTGTAGGAGCAAAACTGGAATTTCATGGTCACCTTTTCCTATGACAGGTAAAGAGCAAAAGGGCCCTATCCTTTGTTTTCAAGAGGGTCGTCATGGAAACTGGTGGACAAAAACCACAGGCTACAGGAGTTTGGGAGACTTGATCCTCTACTCTTTTTTTTTTGAGGTAGCATCTCGCTCTAGTCCAGGCTGACCTGGAATCCACTATGTAGTCTCAGGGTGGCCTTGAATTTATGGCAATCCTCCTACCTCTGCCTTCCGAGTGCTGGGATTAAAGGTGTGCACCACCACGCCCGGCTGATCCTCTACTCTTGATGGGAATGTTCTTAATTCTAACATCCCTAACTCATCACTCAAGGTTGGGAGACTGGATCTTCTATTCTTTAATTCTAACATCCCTAACTCATCATTCACATTCATACAACCCAGTATGAATGACTAACAACCATTAGCTTTCTTTCATTTCTTCCTTAATTTCCTAAACTTAAAGAAGTTGCTGGGCTGGAGAGATGGCTCAGTGTTTAAGGCACTTGCCTCCAGTACCTAAGGCCCCAGGTTCAATTCCCTAGTACCCACATAAGCCAGACCCTCTCTCTCTCTCTGTATCTCTCTGCTTGAAAATGAATAAATAAAATATTTTTAAAAAGAAGTCGAGGGGCTGGAGAGATGGCTCAGCGGTTAAGGCACTTGCCTCCAGTGCCTAAGGCCCCAGGTTCAATTCCCTAGTACCCACATAAGCCAGACCCTCTCTCTCTCTCTGTATCTCTCTGCTTGAAAATGAATAAATAAAATATTTTTAAAAAGAAGTCGAGGGGCTGGAGAGATGGCTCAGCGGTTAAGGCACTTGCCTCCAGTGCCTAAGGCCCCCGGGTTCAATTCCCCAGGACCCACATAAACCAGACCCACAAGGTGGTGACCCTGGTGTGCTCTCTCTCTCTCTTCTCTCTCTCTCTCTATCTCTCTGCTTGAAATGGATAAATAAAATATTTTTAAAAAAGTTGATTATAACTCAGTTTCTCTGTGAGAAAAAGTAGTATTTAAAAAAGGGGAAAAAGATAATAAAAATTCATAGTAATCCTATAAGTACTTAAGTATAGTTGTGTGCTTTTATAAACTTGTATTATCTTAGTGTTAATTCTATTACTTCTTTTTTAAATTCTATTATTTCAATATTATGCTACCATACAAAAGAAATGTGATGAATTTTAGCAGATAAATTTTATTTTCTTTGTACTTTCCATGCATAAGACTGAGACTTCAGAAAGGAAGCCATTACATGATTAGAGAATACAAAAATATCTCTTATGCAAGCAGTAATGTTCTTCCCCTACTATTAATATCTATGATTACCCATGAAGTAATTTTTTCCCAAGATGAACACACACAAGGTTATTGTATTTGGAAACTTCCTCCTCAGAGAACCTGGAAGTACTTTCCTGTGCTATTCATCATGGACAGGCACTTGTCCTTAGTCCTCTATGCTATGTAGAAGGCTGAGCCTGTGTATGTCAGGATTCTCTAGAGGAAACAGAGTTGATAGAATGGATTCTAATAAAAGGGAATTTATTGGGGTAGCTTACAGTCCAACAATAGCAGTCTGCAGGCTCATGGTGAAGGAACCAGTAGCTGTTCAGTCCACATGGCTGGAGGCCTCAGCAGTCCCAATCCAGCCCAGAAGGCCTGAAGGCTCCCTGGGGAGCAGCTATTCTTCAGTCCATGATGTGAGGCCAAGGAAACTGGGTTCCAATGTCCAGGAAGGGTAGGAGAGCAGCATGGGAAGTCACGAACAAGCACCAGCAGCTGGAAGAGGAAGGAAGCAGCTTCCCTTCCCCTCAAGCTTCATTATATTTAGTCCCCTTGGAAGGCCCACCCACTGTGGGGGAAGGCTCACTCTGGAGAAGGGAACTCCTCCCTTCTCCAAAATCCCAAAAGCATTTTGTCAATCCTTTCTGCAGGCAAACTCAGAGACCCACCAAAAATTAATGTGGATTATTACATAGGTCAAGTTGACAAATAAATTTAACCATCACAGCCTGTTTCTACCCCACCCATTTAATTTGATAGTATAAAAACAAAATAAAGCTTCCCCAAATGACTGACTCATAGGATGTGTACTTTTTCATTTTAAATAAGCTACATGGACTTCATTTACAAAAAAAAAGTCAATCCACGTTCAAATATACTGTTTGAAAAATATAAAAAAGTTCACTTTACTTTATTAACAATCTTCTTTGTTTGGTGCCTGGATTGAGGGTTTATTTGAAATGTATAGGAAATGTAAACCTCCTATTTTGTAACTTTTTGAAGGTTTGGTAATTTACAAAGGACCTTTGAATGAATTTTAACTTATGCACCATAAATGTTACCTTCTCAGGAGCTTGCCTATGTCTTCATTTCATTATCTAGTTTTCATTAATTTCATAACACTAATCACTATATTACCTAGTCTCCTCACCAATAAATTAGCTCTTTTTTGCTTATTGTTGCTTCACAGTTCTTAAATTTAGATGTTTCTGGAATGAGCACACTGATATCTTAATCATCTACAATGAGTGCTTTTAAAGAGATCATGTGTAGTGGACAGGTAGAGGCAAAAAGACAGAAAGCTGGATGGACACCAGCTTGGGCTATAAAGCAAGAGTTTGTAAAACAAACAAAAAGTGTAACATTAGAACTTAACATATTTGCCATCGACAAACTATCAGAGATGTAAAATTTGTCAATTTTTCTTTTTTCTACATTCTAGGATTCTACAAGTCAGAGTTAGTAACCACTTAAAAGAGGCTGGAGAGATGGCTTAGTGCTTAAAGGTGTTTGTTTACTCGCAATGCCTGACAGCATAGGTTCATTTCTCCAATACCCACTTAAAGCCAGATGCACAAAGTGGTGAAGGAACCTGGAGTTTATATATGCATCTGCAGGAGGCCTCTGGCACACCTATACTCTCTCTCATAAGTAAATAAAATATTTTAAAGATGTGATAAATGAAATCCTCATAATTTATTTGAGCGAGGAGAAATAGAGAATGGGTGTGCCAGGGTCTCCAAACACATGTGCCGCTTGGTGCATCTGGCTTTACGTGGGAATCGAACCCCGGGTCCATGGGGCTTTACAATCAAGTGCCTTTAACAGCCAAGCCATCTCTCCAGGAACCACAAACCGTTTTTAAACTAGCTTTCCAACCACATACCAGCTGTTCCTGACACCCATATCTCAGAGAACAGCACCCACTGTACAAAAATTCGCATCCTGGAGGTAAATATATGGAGATATTAAACTCATATGACAAGTTTGACCTGAGCCTTGATGTGCTTTGTTTCAATAAGCCTGGAAGATCGTTCGTGAGCCATAAATTCTTTTTGAGGAAGGCATTTTCTTTCTTTCTTTTTTTCTTTGTTTTTTCGAGGTAGGGTCTCGCTCTAGTCCAGGCTGACCTGGAAGTCACTATGTAGTTTTAGGATGGCCTTGAACTCACGGCAATCCTCCTGCCTCCCGAGTGCTGGGATTAAAGGCGTGGATTTTCTCCCATCCATTTCTCTACACTTCGTCCTTCTTTCCCCACACTCAGACATTAACACATTTTTGGTGAGCGTTCCTGTGAGCACGTGTGTCCAGATCCTTCACCTTTTTTGATACAGCGTCTCTCATTAGCTTGGAACCCACTGAGTAGGCTAGACTTGCTGGGGGTGGGGGGCTGTCCCCACCTCCCTAGCTTGGGATTCCAGCTGCCCCTACACGCTAGGCGATTGTTTGCCTTACATGGCTCGTGCCTGCACGTTACCTGATTCCTGACATCCTTCCACTATTTAATTAATAAATAAATTATTTAGATTCTTCGTTTTGCTGCTGGGGATCAAACCCAGGACTTCCAGCAGGCTACAAAAGCCCG
>PVHP010038784.1:0-16707 GCA_004024765.1 Zapus hudsonius | reverse complement strand
CTGGGGGATATGGCTCAGCAGTTCAAGGTACCTGCCGGCTGTTTTGATTCCCCAGTACCTATGCAAAGCCAGATATACAACGCGGCATGTGCATCTGGAGTTTGTTTGCAGTGCAAGAGGCCCTGGTGTGCCCATTCTCATTCATTATCTCTCTCCTTGAAAGTAAATACATAAATGTTTTTAAAAGGCCTAGAACATATGAGAACACTGGGACGTTTGTGCAAGATGATGACTCAGCAGGGGTTTCTGGGCCAGGTCACCACCTGTTTTCCCAAAAGCCTCAAGGCCAGGCTGCCTGTGGGCAAGAGGGAAGACCTCTATGGAAGATGTGTCCAGGGCCAGTGGAAAAGGACCAGTTTTTGCCCACCCCAGAAAATGAGCAAGAGCGTGCCCCTTCCCTTGTCCGGGAGCAGCCTGGTGCCCCTGAGGCCAGGCATGGCTCTCCTGCCTCCAGTCCGAAGCCCCAATTAAAAAGCCCTGTTTACTTGTTCATAATTTTTGGCTGGGTCTTGTTTCTATTGTTCCCATGCCCAAAGCTCCCGTCTCCGCTGCCAGTCCCACAGCCAGATCTCAGGGACGACCACAGCCAGCAGACAGGAGGCTGGAGGAGTTTCAACAAGCTGGCCTGAACTGGCATTTGCAGAAACCTGCATGTAACAATGGCAGGACACTCTTGTCTGCAGGCACATGCAAAGCGTGTGGCTGTATTTTTGGTCCTTAAAGAATAAACTTCAAAGGGTTGAAGTCACATGTAAAAAACCAACACAAGGTAATGACGTTAAAACCAGAAACAAAAAGATAATACAGGTCAAGGCTAAAAAACATCATGCAAATTGAAGGCTATTTTGGCCAAATGGAAGGACAAGCCAGGCACAACCAAGCACAAGGGAGGCAGCCAGACGGTGTGCAGAGAGAAAGCCAGAGACAGGAATGTTAAGGAGGAACCAAGGCTCAACATTAATGAGCTAAGCATCCAATTCAAAGACCTAAAAAAAATGAAAACAACCAGAAATACCCATGGAGATAGAAAGGGGTGTAATAAAGATGAGCTCAGAAATTAAGAGAAAATTAATGAAATCGGAAATTCATTCTCTGGAAAGTCCTGAGGGACAAGGGTTAACTTGTCTGAGCCCGTTTCCCTGGAGACTGGCCTCTCAGCCAGGAAACCAGCCTCATAAGTGTCTCTGCGACAGCCAGATGGACTGGAGGGCTCACCTCACACCTGCCAGGTGCAGTCAGGTCCTCCCTCCACTGGGACAGAGGTCTGCTGCTTTCCTAACATGGCACCTAAGCCCAGGGATTGAGGGCCCCTGTCCTGGGATCTGCTTCCACGCAGGACACACCTTCACTGGCTTCCCAAGGGAGCGGCAGCTGACTTCAGCAAGCACGTTCTGTGTCCATTGATCTCACTTGCAGATCATGGTAAGATCTATGAGGTCAATCAAACAGAGGGAGGGGACAGAAGCCAAGTCAGAGAGGGAAGACTACTTCTTCAGGTCTTGGAGACAATGGGGAGATAGCAAGACATCCTGTCCTTGTCCCAGGAAGCTGTAAGTGTGACAAGGTGTGGTGGCTAACACTTTAATCCAAACACTAAAGAGGCTGAGAATTACTGTGAGTTTGAGGCCAGCCTGGGCTACAGAGGGCCAGTACATCTAGAGAAAGAAAGAAAGAGAAAGGAGGGTGGAAGGAAGGAAGGAAAAGGAAGAAAGAGAGAAAGAAAATAAGAAAGAAAAAGAAAGAAAGAGAAGAAAGGAAAGAAGAAAGAAGAAATCAAGGAAGCAGGGTGTGGTGGCGCACGCCTTTAATCCCTGACAGAGGTAGGAGAATCTCCATGAGTTCAAGGTCAGCCTGAGACTACATAGTGAATTCCAGGTCAGCCTGGGCTAGACCGAGACCCTACCTCAATAAAAAAAAAAATTTAAAAAGCTGAGCACAGTGACACAGATTTGTAATCCCAGTACTTGGGAGGCTAAGGCTGGAGGGTCATGAGTTCAAGGTCAGCATGAGCTACTCAGCGAAACCCTGTCTTCAAAAACTGAAAAGAGGGCTGGCATACCCATACTTTCTCTCTCTCTCTCTCTCTCCCTCTCTCCCTCCCTCCCTCCCTCCCTCATAAACTATCTTTTTAAAACCTGGAAAGAATTGTCACAAGAAGCAAGGGGAAAGCTGGGTAATGTCACACCCATGGGGTCTGGGACTAGGGAGCTTCCCGAAAAGAACTGCACATCCAGATGGCCTCACCAAAGAATTCTGCTCCCATTAAGGGGACACCACGCTTCCCTTCCCAGGTCCTCCTGCAAGAAGCAAGAAGGGACAGCCACCCACCTCACTACGAGGCCGAGGCTGTCCTAACCGGATATGCGAAGAGAAGTGGGCGATGCAAGGAAGAAAACTCCAAACCGCTCATGGACACAGACACGGGGACTTGATGCGAAACGTTCACGAGCGCCAAACTCTAAGGCAGGAGGAGCATTGGCATCAGCACGTCATTCAGCTCAGGAACCGCTAAGGAGAAAAATCTAGAAGCTCAGTGGGTTCAGAAAGACCAGTTGAGAATGTCCCACATTCACACACGAACAAGAAAGTCACAGAAAACTAAGATTGGAAGAAAAAATCCCTGGTATGAGGATCAGGGGTGTGTGTGTGTGGTGCTGAAGCTTAGTAGCATCGGACATTGGGCTTTTTCTACTTGTTTGGTCCGTAGGCTACCCTCCATTTCTAAAACAGCCTTTTTGTTTTGGTCCGTTTGTTCTGTGTTATGACACAGGACAACACTTTAGCCCCAGGGTGTCCTGGAATTCATTATGTAGCCCAGCCTCAAACTCATGGTGATCCTCCTGCCTTAGCTTCTTGAGGGGTGGAAGTAAGCGTCATGCCTGGTTTCATGAAATCAGCTTTAAAGACCCTTCTCACTTTACCCTCACTCAGGTGTCAGGGCGAAAGCCTTTGGAGGCACACCCTGGCTTAGTCTTGGACGGCACCCGACAGCCTGCCAAGAGGGGCTTGGCTTAATGAGTTTCAGGAGGCGATCACGATTGGCTATTATGCACAGGTTCTTATCATTAACCCCCTGATTGGCCAGGAAGCTCTATATATACTGCCTCGTTCCCCGCAATAAAGGACACATGTTCATCAACCCACAAGCGGTGTGGGTGTGTGTGTTTGTGTGATCACTGCCCTCCGTGGGCGACGGGCAGTGAGACTCAGGTTCTTATAGAAGGTTCTAGTCGATCAATTCTATTTCAGCCTTATTCCAAGGAAGCTGCCGTCTCTGAGGGTGGTTTGGCAGAGAGGATGAGATTTCTTTCTCACACCGGGTACTTCACCCATCGATCGAGTTTAGTTCAGTGGCTTTAAGTGCATTTTACATGCATTGCAGACATTCCCACAACCCATTTTAGAATATTTTCACCACCATTAAAAGAAACCAACACCTAATCATCCCCTCCCTTCCCCTTAGCAACTGGCCTACACTCCATCTCTACAGATCTGCTATCCTGGGAACTTTGAATACGGCAACCCACGCAGCAGCGTTCTGTCTGCCTGTTCCAGGAGCGGATGTTTGTGAGCGTCACTGTTGGTAGCCTGGATGAGGGCCTCGTTCCCTCGCCACTGCTGAAGTATGTTCCATGGTATGGATATGCCAAGCTTTGTTTTTCTACGTCGTGGCATTGCTTCTGCTTTGGGGTTATTGTGCCTAACGCTGATATGGGTGTCATGTGGACAGGGTTTTGTGAGGACACTTGGATTTTTCTCGTGGGTCCACACCTAAGAGCAGGAATGCTGAGTCAGCTCGGTATAGAACCTAGTGAGACCAACTGTTTCCCAGTGTGGCTGTTCCCTGTCACACCTCAGCAGGGAGCGAGGTCCTGGTGCCTGTGTGGTCTCTCTGCCATTGATTTATTGATCACGGCCATCCTGAAGCCACATATACTTCCGTTCACATCTCCCGGATGGCGGATCTCACCCACCATCATGTGCCTCATTCACACGCTCATAACCATTGTGTGTCTTCAGTGAAGAGGCATCTTCAGACCCTTTACCCGTGTGGCTTGCTTGTTGGGTTGTTCACTGAATTAACTTAGTTATTGAGTAGGATCGAGAATTTACAATCCTCCTGCCTCTACTTCCCAAGAGCAAGATTATAGACATTATAGGTTCTTGTTGCTTCGACAAAATGCCTGACAAGAAACAGCCTTTTTTTTTCTGGTTCACAGTTTGAGGGTTCCATCCATCATGGCGGGGGGCATGGCTGCAGGAGCCTGGTCACATTGCACCTGCAGCCAGAAAGCAGAGAGAGATGAATACTGGTATTCAGCTCCTTTGGATTCATCAGTCTGGGACCCCAGCCTGTGGTGCTGTCCACATTCAGGTTTGGTCTTTACTCTTTAATTAAGCCTTTCTAGAAACTCCCTCGAAGACACGTGCAGAGGTGTGTCTTCTCGTGATTCTAAAATCCAGTCAAATTACCATCAGGACTAAACATCACAGTCCCCACAGCTGTGCTATTGTATAGGGTTACTTGTCCTTTTTCTCAAATTGTAAGAGTTTTGTTTTAATGGGATCTAGATATAAGTCTCAGAAACAGATTACGGTTTTTAAATTTTTTTCTCCCATTCTTATAAGTTGTTTTTTTGACTTTCTCACTGGAGTTCTTTGAAAGAAAGAAAGCTTTAATTTTTTTAAAAAATATATTTATTACCCATAATTAGATACATTGTATGAAGAAAGCTTTAATATTGATGAAGTCCATTTAATTCCCTTTTTTCCTCTTTGGTGGCATGTGCTAAGAAGACATTGGTCAATCCAAAGTCACAAAAATTTACCCCTAGGTTTTTTTCTCCAAATTTTTCAGTCCTAAGCTCTTACATTTAGGTCTTCAGTCCACTTAGAGTTGTTTGAATACAGTGTGAGGTAGGGGTCCGCTTCACTCTGAAGCTTGTAAATGTTCATTTGTCTCAGTGACAGTTATTGGATATATTATTCTCCCCACTGGGTTGTCCTGGCACCTATGATTTGAATGAAATGTCCCTCATAGCCTCATGTGTTTTGGGTTTTGTATACTTGGTCTCTAGTTGGTAGCAATTTGGGGAAATTGTAGAGCTTTGGGGAGGGGGAGCCTTGTTGGAGGAGGTGTGTCACAGGGGGCATTTTGGGATTTAACAATCCAGTCTCCATATCTAGCTAGCTCACTCTTGCTGCTTCTTCCCAGCTGCTGTGACAGGATGTGATACCCTGCTGTCTGCTCCTGCCATGCTTACCTGCCATGATTAAACTTCCCTTTGAAACTGTAAGCTGGAAACAATGCTTTCCTTCTTTTCTACAAAAATCTTTTATCTATTAAATTGCAAGCAGAGAGAGAGAGATAGAGATAGAGAGAGAGAGAGAGAGAGGAGAGACAGAGAGAATGGGTATGCCAGGGCCTTCAACTGCTGCATAAGAACTCCAGATGCATGCACCACTCTGGCTTTACATGGATACTGAGGAATCAAACTCAGGTTGTTAGGCTTTGCAGGCAAGCGCCTTAACTGCTGAGCCATCTCTCCAGCCCAAGTGATTTCTTTCTATAAGCTGCTTCTGATCAGGTGTTTTTCCCCCAACGATGAAATGGTTACTGCAACAGGGCCCTTGAGAAAGAAGCAATTTTGAGCATTTACCACAAACCAGGCTCTGTCCTGGGCCCTAGGGGGTCCCTGGTCTTCTCAGTCCCTGGACTGATTCTTGGGGTGGTCAGCAGGGAAGCTGTTGATCATCTCACAATAAACAAAAAACAAAAGTTTGCTTTTGTCACGGGGGTGGGGGGCTGGGTTGAGGCCAGGAAAGACAGTCCTGAGCCATCAGAAGGAAGGTACAGAGACAGTGGGGCATGTGACTTTATGGAGGGAGGCCCAGGTTTAATGGAGACCTCACCAAGAGGGAAGGAAGCCCAAGATTCTAGGGGGAGGGCACAGGCCCGAGTCAGGACTTACCTGAGAACTGATAAGGCCTGTGTGGGCCACCATGTGGACAAGGGAGTGAGGCTGAGCCAGAACCTTAGCAGGCCGGACCATGGTCTCCTAGAGGGGGTCATTGCTCTGACACATTTGTGGCTATTCCTCCAGACTTTTCTATTTTAATTGTAATACACACATATTCCTGATCGTCCCATTGTAAATTGAGTATGTTCTACGTTGAACTTGCATCGAGGGACTGGGGAGATAGATTGATGGGTAAAATGCATGAGGACCCGTGTTTGATCCCTTAGAACCCATGTAAAATGCCAGGCATGGTGGTCTATGCCTGTAATCCAGGGCTGGGGAGGTGGACACAGGAGGACCTCTGGGGCTCGTTGGCCAGCCAGTCTAGCCTAATTGGCTAGTTCCAGGCCAATGAAAGACCCTGATGTGAAAAGATGCGATTTTTGAGGATGACACACGTCCACACACACACACACACACACACACACACACACACACACACACACCACGTTAAATCCTTGTAACTTAACAAGCCTCCTAACTTGGGGACCAAGCATGCTGGGGCACTAGAGGTTCCCTTGTGATGGCAGGTCCCCTGAGAACCGTAGCTGGTGGCCACCATGTACCCTGGTGTGAGAAGACAGAAAGCAGACTTCCAGCCCAGCCCATCTGCACTGGAAGCATGGTTTCTCAGAAGGCATATTGCTTTCTCCCTCCTGCAAAGACAGAATCTCCCAAGTGGACCCAGCTTAAGTCAAGGGCCATCTATAATTGTTTCCTAATAAAAATGAAATCATGCTTCTAAACCCACTGTCAGGACCTGCTCTGAAGCGTGGTGAATATGCAGGTGAGTGCAGCTCTGCTATCGTGTCTCCCTCTCAGTGACCTCAGTGACAACCCCTTCGTTGCTGGACCCCCTTTGCCAGCTGTTGGGAGCCATGTGTGAGCAAGTGCCCAGCTCAGACATCCTGACCCCTGTGTTCAGGACATATCTCAGAGGGGGGCCTTTGAGCACCTTGAATGGGACCAACATCAGACTCCAGGCCAGCTGGTGACCTGCCCCTGTCCAAGACCTGTCTCCCAGACAGAGTCCCTTCCTCGAGGAGTACCCCAAGCCCCCTAGCAGGCAGGGCTGGAGAACTCTGGCTTTAAAAACAGACCATACAGTGGTATGTTGGCATCAGGGTCTGTACAAAAGGGCAAGGGGTACCCTGGGGCTGCAGGACCCTGGCTCGGAACCAGCAGGGTTAATGCCCACACACATTTGAGGCAAAGGGCTGGCACATCGGTGAGGTGATCCTTCTGGCATACTTCAGCAGGGCAGAGAAGGGCAGAGTTCCTGAGGCTGCTGAGAGCCTCTCAGAGGAAGCCACACGGGGGACATCACGAGCGGCGGGCACCAGGACGCTCATCCATCAGTGTCTACAGACAGCCCCACCCGGGGCCTGCAGCGGAAGACGCGAGATAAATGGAAGGTTTTGGAATATAATTAAGGTAATGGCGGTCTGCTGGCCCCACAGAGTTCAATTTGCAGAAGCAACACTTCAATCCGGGGCTGTTTATCACCCCACAGAGGCCGGTTACACTGAGATAACGGAGAGGCTGTTGTGTGGTTTGAACGGTGATCTGTCTTGGAGACATCCGACTGCTTCAGTTAAAGGCGGTGTCATTACGGAGACCCGGGGGGCAGTGAGCGTGTCTGGCCAATGCCTGGCATGGACCACTCTGGCTGAGACTCCCCCAGTCCCGCTGGGCTCTGAGGTTGCCAGACCCCAAAGCACCCAGAAGCAGAAGCAGATGTGGGGGCCCGGTACCCTCTGGGTTTCTCAGCTGCTGTCTGCCCACCTCAGGGTTGGGGAGGGGGAGACTCTGTCTGTAGGTCAGTGAAAAAAACTCATGAGGACTGGGGGTGGGGGGGTCCACCCAAGAGCCAGCTGCTTTTCTGGCTTCAGCCAGACTTGCAACAAGCCTATCTGAAACACTCGCTCTCCAAGGCTCCTTTGCAGTTAGGGGTGTAAATGAAAGGACCAGTCACCCCCATTTCCTTTCTACCTGGAATACAGAGTCCCTTTTTATGGTCGCGAGGATCAAAGTCAGAGGCCAAAATGGTCAGAGTTGAACAGAAGAGACTGGACTTCAAACGACATGGTTGGATCTGACCAGCCGAACCCCACTTAGGGGCTTTTCCAGAGACTGGTAGTGAGATGTTCCATCTCTCTGGGGAAGCAGAGCTCTCCAGGGTGTGAGAGATGGTAGGGTGCCAGCGCCCCATGTTCCCAGCCCTCCTGGAGGCCTCTCCTGTGCCTTCACCTGCAGTAGCCCTGGTGAACACCGGGTTCATTGTCAACTCGATTGAGCGTAGAATCACCTAGGAGACAAACCTCTGGGCATGCCTGAGAGGAAGTTTCTGGACTGGGTTAATTGGAGTGGGAGGACCCATTCTTACTAGGCAGCACCATTGTGTGGGCTGGGGTCCCGGACTGAATAAAAAGGAGGGGGGGATTTCCCCTCTTGGGAGAGCCCCCTCCGAGCTGGGGAGCATCGCTATTTTTCTTCTCTCTTCTTTTGATTTTCCCTTAAAAATCAATCTTTCAGACTTAACCCTTTACAAAAAGGAGAAGGTTGTCTATTCCAAGATGTGCTTTCTCCTCAGGCTGCTCTGTACCTTGACCTAGAAAAGGTCGGGCCAGAGGGTAAGCATCAGCACACAGGAATGATGGTCCCGGGCCAGTCCAGTCAGAATCCATGCGCCCCTGGGAGCGCTCACGGTGTGCCCAGCACTGAACTTCTTTCACTCAGTGTTTGCTAAATCCCAGGAAGGAATAAGTGTGAAAACCAACCAACCAACCAACCCCAGTGGCTTTATACATGCTCCACTGAAGCATTCTTCCGCTGCGCTGGGACGTTACCCAAGGCCCCGCATGTGCTAAGCCAGCCGGCACTCTGTGCTGAGCAACACCCAGGCCTGTAGCCTGTTCTCCTGGCTCCTTTGTAAATCGATGGAGAGGTGCCCCTCCATTTTGTTCATTTATTCATGCATTCTGTTATTTTAATGGAAATGAACTTCTCCAGCAATTTTCATCAAAATGATAATTTGGACCCATTCACGTCCCAGGGCACAGAGGCAATATTTCCATACGATTGCAAGTCAAAATGAGGAATGGAGAGGGTGAGGACGCTTCCCGTGAGATCCAGACCCTGTCACTACAACTCCAGCTAATCTGCAGTCAGAGGAAAGCTGCTTTGGGCTGGTGGTCTTGGTCTTTGGTTGCTGGGGTGAGCTGCAGAGAAGAGAAGGGAGATAGGCTGGGACACCCCCTAATGACCAGAGGACCCGTCTCCCCATAGCACCAGAGACTGGGGACCTCGCCTTCAGATATGGTCTCTGTGTTATATTGGAGATCCAATCTACAACTTAATAGACATGGGAGGGTGTTAAGACAGGGTAAAGGGGGTGAATATAATCTAAATGAAATATAAACCTAGATGAAATTGTCAAAAATAAAACTGAAATGAGTCTCTTATGCTCAGTGGTAATGCAATCCACAGTCTGGAGTCCTTGTAAATGGGCTAGCCTTGACTCTTTGGGTTATCAGCATCAGAGATCCAGCTCGAACTAGCTGAAGGGATTTACTGTTGGTCCTCAAGGCAGAGCCCTTTACTGTTGGCAGGTGGTAATTTCAGTCTGCCCACACCCTCCACAGTTGGCTGAGTCTACTCGCCAAGAAAGTGTCTGATCCCCCAGGTTCTGGAAGCCATATACCCCAGGGTGTTTATTTGCGTGTCTGGGGGACAACAGCACACAGGTCCCCGTGAAGGAACAGTAGAGACGGCCCAGGTCCCTGCCCGAGATCAGAAGGCATTCTCCCCCAGTCTGCAGCCTGTGGGATGTGGGCCATGTAGCTCTTACCTCAGCCCTCCTGCCACCTTTGCCTTCACAACCCAAATTAAAGGCAGTACCAACCAGGGAGTGGGCAGTGATTAATGGGGAGAACAGTCCTGGGGTGGTGCTGTTCCCAGCACAGGTCCAATTAGCTGAGTCCTGCTGTGCCCCTCGTGAGGCAAGCTCTTGGGCTAAGTCTGCACGGCTCAGGGACGGGCAGCAGCAAGAAGGCGCTATGACTCCCAGGAGCCATTCGCCCTGCCATTGGTCCACGGCACCTGGATGAGGGCCTTGAGGAGAGGGGTGTGGGCACTGGGTAGGGGTATGGGAGGGGAAGGAAGGCTGGGGTTGGGGGTTCTGGATTGGCACCGCCACCACGAGCACCATCTCCCAAGTGTTTTCTACATGTTACAGTTGGACTGAGGGTCCCTAAACAGTGTCTCTCGGTCTAGGGAAATGGCTCAGTGGTTAAGGTGCTTTCCACACAAGTGTGAGTACCTGAGTTCATATCCCCAGAACTCACATAAAGCCAGATGCTATGGCCGGTGTCTGTAATCCCAGCGTACCCCATTGCCAGATGGGGTGTGGAGACGGGAACCTCTCAGAAGCTCTCAGGCTAGCTAGCATGATGAAATGTGACCTTGCCTCAGAACAAGGTGGAAGGTGAGGACGGACAGCTGAGGTCACACACACACACACACACACACACACACACACAGCCTCTCAAATCTGGCATCAGGCATTGTAGGTCTGGGTGGAAAGACGAGGGTCCAGTACATAACTGCCTGGTAACCTGTACTTCAACTTTTGACCAGATGTTTGCATTGGTCAATAATGCTGCTGTAACAAGCAGCCCCAAAGTCACCAGGACTCACCCTGAAAGTGTACTCTCTCCCCAAGTTCACCATGGGTCTTGGTGAGCCCCTCACCCCCAACCATGGCATCCTGGTGGTGACTTAGCATCTCAGGGTGTTAGCGACACCCCATCCTGGAGTGCTCATCCTTTCTGTGCAAGAGCTGGAGGTACACTGTCCAGAGGCATTTGAAGCCTTGCGTGGCGTTGGATGTGGCCTCGGCTATGATCTAGGCATGGCCCCTTCCCTGTCTTCATGCTGGTGTTGAACCCCCCACTATGAGTTCCTAAGGCGGAGGGGGGCATGGTCTGACCGTGGTGTCTAGAAAGAGGACCTTTGGGGTGACTAGGATTAGCCAAGGCTATTAGGTAAAGCCCGATGAGTGGGTCCAGGTGGTTTTCTAGGAAGAGGAAGGTACACCAGCCAGGCTCTCTGACAGCTTTCTCTTGCTATGACAGAAAACCCGAGAGAGTCACCTTCAAGGTCGCAAAGCTCCATTGCATGTAGTGGTTCTGGTCCATGGTCTGGACATTGGGCCTGTGGTAACACAGCACATTATGGCAGGAAAGGGGAAGGGATAGGTTTCCAGTATCCTCAGCAAGGACAGGCCACCATGACCTAACTTCCTTCCACTAGCCCCACCCCCAATGGCACCAGGGTCTAGTGACCAAGCCTTGACACATGAGCCTATGGGGACATTCTGGATCCAACAGCAACACTCCCTGTATCCCTGCATGTGGCACTCTGACCCCTGCTGCCATGGAGCCCTCAGGTCCCCAGAGCTGGAGCTGAATGAGACCCCCCTGTCCTCACCACTTGCCTGGGCTGGGGTGATGTGCTCAGAAAAGGACCAGCCTGCCCCTGTCCTAAAGGCAGCACCTGACTTGGCTGACAAGTAGCGCTCAGAGCACCCGCAGCTCTGGTCTGAGCGATGACATCAGAATAGGTTCACACTCCACACTGGCACAGCACTCACACTGTCCCAGCATGCCCCGGGCAGCGTGGGCAGAGGTTACTCATGGAACACTGAGTGAAAACATGAGTGAGCCGGGCCTGATGGCACACACGTGTCGTCCCAGCACTCAGGAGGCTAGCCTGAGTTCATATCCCCAGAAACCACGGAAAGCTAATAAAACAATAGGGCTGTTGGCTCAATCAGTAAAGTGCTTTCCAAGCAAGCATGAAGACCTGAGTTCTCTTCCCAGGACAGAAATAATGCTGAGTGTGGGTGGCACAGCCCTATAAACCCAGATCCGGGCAGATAGAGACAAAAGCATCCCTGGGGCTCGCTGCCCAGTCAGCCTAGTTGGAAAGCTCTAGGCCAATGAGAGACTCTGTCTCAAAAAAAGTGAATGGCACTCTTGAAGATGACACCTGGTGTCCTCTGACCTCTGACCACGTGCACACACAGGAGCATATACGCTAAGAGAATCGATAAAACAACAAATGAAGAGTCTGCCTTCTGCCTGACGAGTGGGGAGGTAGGTCTCAGGTCCCAGGCTCCTGCCTGGATCTAGGCAAGGGGCTTCTCAACCTTTAAGATCGATGTTCCCATCAGTGAAATGGAGCCATAGTAATGCCTGTCACGTAAGAGAACACGTCAACAGGTAGTGAGCCCTGCAGAGCCTGACTGGGGACACAGTGGGCTTCCTTAGTTTAACTCACCCCAGAGGGTTTGTCTTCCTCATATGCAGCAACTCGCATGGTGGCAAGTCTCGCTGATGGAATTTGAAACAGTGTTCTGGAAGCTCCCAGACAGGAATCACTGCCATCACCCGTCACCTGGGAAAGGTCGCTTAGAGTCTGTCTCTTCTGCAGACGGGCCTGTGACTCACTGTTGCTTTTCCCTGTCCTCAGAGTGAGGGGTTGGGTTCTGAAACTGGGGCAGGATGTCTGGACGTGACCATGTCTGACCCCCGTGGCTGACATTGCCCAAACTGGCCTCTCAAACATTGCACAATGGTCACCTGAGGGTGGTCTGGGTGCCCAGCCTCATGCCCTCGTGCTGCCTCACACGCGCCGTGCAATTTCTTTCTTACACATCAGTGTCGTGTGTCTCAGGGGTGGGGCTGACAAGAGCAGGGACCTCCCAGCACTTGGTGCCCATGCCCTCCTGCCTCTGGAGGCTAGTGTGCCCCTGCTACAGGAGCCGGGTCAAGGTCACCATTGCCCCTCCTGACATCCATGTGGCCCCAGTATGCCAAGGTGGAAGGTTCTTCCTTGCTAATGCTCCGGTTTTGAAGGTAAATTCTTACTCTAATAAAGCCAGTGTCCCCAGCCAACAAGCCCAGGCACTGGCTTTCAGGACCCCCCCCCCTCCAGCGTCTTTTCACAGGGGCAGGAAGAGTAAGCGGGCCACAAGGCAACTCTGAAAGTCAGGGTCACAGCGTCAATGCCACATGCAAGCCAGTATAGGAAAGGGTCTTGGCATGGTCCCTAAGCTCGAGGGAGAGCCCAGAAGTGTGCAGGGACTGTCTAGGAGGATTGCTGGTGTGGTGTGCCTCAGGGGACTCTGGGGCTCAGAGGAGCACGGCACATTCAGCATGTCTGCTCCTTCCCCAGGGACAGGGGATGGATGGCTTTATCTCCATGTTTGATAAAGAAACCCAAAGCTCAGTCAACTATTTCCCGAATAAGCCAGCTTAGTGGGCCTTAGTGGGGAGGCACACTTGGGTGGGCATGCCACGTTAACATTCAGGCAGCTGATCAGGCTGGCGTGGCCTGGGTGACTTCAGGCGGTGGTCTTAGGGATGGGCTAGGGTCTGTCCTGGCCAGGTGATCCCAGGCAGGTCTTCTACTGGCAGATCACTGGGTTGCAAACTGCAGGCCAGTTTAATTTTGGCATGTGTGTGTGGTGTGTGTATGGGTGTTCACTTGTGTGTGGCTCCAGATGTGTGTGTGTGTGTGTGTGTGTGTGTGTGTAAGGCTGGCATCGGATGCCTTCCTCCAAGACTGGTCTCTCACTGAACCTGGATCTCACCTCTCTAGCAAGCCCTAGGGATCCACCTGTGTCCACCTCCCCAGTGCTGGGATTACAGGTGCTTTCCCCGCATCTGGCATTTTATGTGTGTGCTGGGAACTTGAACTTGGGTTCTCTTGGGCCATCTCCCCTCTTTAGGCTGTGGTCCCACCTAGCTGAAGAGACACAAGCCTCAAGAGGCCGCTGCCCTCATGCACACACAGGGTGTCAGAAGTGGCCGTGTTCTCTCTGTCACACTGAGTGTCCTCCCATGTGTAGAGGGTTCCCCATCTCTCAGAGCTTCAGTCAGTCCCTCAGCTTAGGTTACTTGCTGTGGTAGGAGCAATGGGGATAGAGGAGCCCTCAGGAGGGTATCCGCCACCCAGGAGGTTTAGGACCTCACTGGCCCAGACCAGTCTCTATTTACACATAACATTTCTTCTCCATAAAACTGTTCCTCATCCTCATCCCCACGTGGCCCCAAGGGAGGTATTAGTTTCTCCATTATGCAGATGAGTAGCTTTGGCTCAGAGAGTGTGACACTGTCACTAAGGTCACAGTGCTCGGAGGCTCAGAGGGGGCAGGAATGGCTCCCAGGCCTGTCTGGCTGCAGAGGGATGCCAACTGCCCCCCACCTTTCCCACAAACTGGCACAGCCTGGAGAGCTAAGGGCAGCATGTGAGCAGAGGCAGGAGCAGCGGGGCCTCAAATGCACAGAAGCCAGCTCTGTCTGTGAGGCCAGACAGCCACAGGCTTGGATGCCTTCCATGTTCCTGGGAATGTGTGAGTCAGATGCCTGGGAGACAGGAGCAAATGCCAGGGCTCCTGGGAGCCTGGGTATCAGGACCTTTCATGGACACATGGTCAAGGCAGGAAGACATGTGTCACTGAGTATGGTGCCTTGGTACCTGGTCCAAAGATGGGCTCTCAGGACAGATCAGATACGGATGAGGACGCTGCACTCAGACAGCTTGGAGACCCTGGCTCACGGGGTCAGTACCCTCAGCTCATCCTCCCTCCTGGGATGGGGGCTCACTGCCTTGCAAGCCAACCCTTCCCAGGACCAACCACATCTTCCTGAGTAAAGTTCCTTCTTCTCTTCCTCCTTCCCTCCTTTCTTTTCTTCAGTTTTGTTGATCCCTTCTTTGGTTGGCTGGCGTTGTAGTAACTCTTCACTGGAATAAAACTCGGCCAAAAGCAGCTGACGGGAGGAAAGGGTTTATTTTGCTTACAGTCTCTAGGAGAATCTCCAAGCGGCACACAAGCAGAGGCTGGACTGTCACAGCTGACGGCAAACAGCAGCAGGAGAGTGAGCCGAACTAACACTGGCAAGCTGGGAGCTAAGGAATCTGAAGCCTCCCGGCACAACGACACACCTCCCCCAGCAAGGCTCCACCTCCCAAACTGCCAAAAAAGCACATGGGTCTATGGGGGTTGTCATGGTTTGATCCAGGTGTCCCCCACAAACAAATGAAAGTGCTCTGATAGATCAATCCTCAGCTGATGGCAGTTTGGGTTTTACAACCTCAATGAAGCTGTGTTGTTGGGGGTGGGCTTATGGGGTTACAAGCCAGCTTCCCCTTGCCAGTATTTGGCACACCTTCCTGCCGCTATTTACAGTGCTGTGGCAGAGGTGATGCCCACCCCTCTGCTCATGCCATCGTTTTCCCTGCCAGGATGGAGTTTCCCCTCGAGTCCGTAAGCCTAATAAACCCATTCCTCCACAAGCCACTTTTGCTTGGGTTCTTTCTGCGCAGCAACTAGAAAGCTGACCGCAACAGGGGTCATCTGATTAGCATCACCACAGCTGGCTTTGCTATTGCAAATGATGCTCCTTAGCACCTGCCACCTCAACATTCGAGGAGCCGAGGCAGGAGGATTACAAATTTGAGGCTAACCTGAGCTACCTAAGTAGGCACTATCTCAAAAACAAAACAAAAGAAAAACAACAAATAAACACTCCATACCGCTCCCAGAAACACCTGGCACCTGTCTTTTGGGAGACAGGACTGGATAATGTCAAATTGCTTTCCAGAGTAATTATACCAATTTATACAATTACTGTCTTATTAATTCTATTTTATTCTTCTTCAAATGTGTTTGATCATTTCTACAGTCTCTTGCTGTGGACTTCTATTTTCAATTCTCCCCATTTTTTAAAAATCCTATTACATATCTGTTTAATAGTTGTCATCTAGTAATTCTGCCATCTGAAGACTTTGGGCATTAGGCTCAGCGTGGGGGGGGGGTCTCTGCTGCTTCTCACTCATGGTGCCTGGCTCCCCTGAGCAGCCAACAGCTCTCTTCTGTACAATGCTGTGGTGGTTTGAATGTCAAATGTCTCCCAGAGCCTCAAGTTGGTGGAGCCTTGCTGGAGGAGGTGTGTCACTGGGGGTGACCTTGGAGATTATTAGTCCAGCCATGCTGGGTATTTGCTAGCTGGCTTCGCCTGGCTATTGATGTGTGTGGTTGTGAGCTGGTTGCCTCACATGAGATCCCTGCCATAATGAAGTTTTCCCTCGAAACTGCAATAAAACCTCTCCTTCCATAAACTGCTTCTGGCTGGCCGTTTTGTCCCAGCAACAAGAAGGCAACTTTGGCAAATGTCCATTGTCCTGAGAGGGTCACGAGTTCCTCCATAGGGCTTTGCCCTTGGAGCAGACTATTTCAATGGAGTTCTGAAGTTTGCAGGGGTGACCTGACCCTGTGAGCCTGGGTGGGGCCCCTGAGGTTACAGAGTTCTTCCATGTCACTCACGCAAAAACGGCCTGATGGCATCCGAGGCCACAGCCTATCCTGGGCTTCCTGAGGCTCATCTCAGGGCACTGTGGTACGCTGATGACAGGCATGAGATACTTACTGGACATCAGAGGGTGATGACAGTGACATTCACCACTTATTAGGCACCACTGTGTGCAAACACCTCAGCAGGGGCTGTATGCACAAGGGTCCATACCAACTGGTTACAAAAACCCTATGAAGTTAGCAGTTGGTCACCCCACCCCATTTACAGGAAATTGAGTCATGGGACCTTGCAGAGCCTTGTACTGC
>PVHP010038783.1:0-16703 GCA_004024765.1 Zapus hudsonius | reverse complement strand
GATAGAGGTGAACAAAGAGGCTCAGTGGAGATGCTGAACAGAGCATCTGGTGCCTGGGAGAGTAGTTGGCACCAATATGCTGTGGTTCCTGCAGCATGGTCAGAAGGGACATCCTGCAAGTCAGAGTTCTGAGCACGCAGAGGCACAGAGATGTCCAGTCCACTTGCCAGAGGTGAAGCACCTGTAGAGAGTATGAACGGGAAGTTAGACACAGTGAAAAGCAGACAGCTGGCAGTGGTCTTTTGGAATGGAAGGACAGGGAAAGAGCTGTCAGCTCAGGAAGAGAACTGGAGCCTGGGGCCTGGTAGCCAGGGATGCCAGTGTTCAGATAAGAACAGTTGTGTTGAGATGATATGGGATGGGGCCACTGCAAAAACAGGATGGAACTTGTGGGGGGGCATAAGGGGAGAGAAAAGGAATATTCAGAGGGACTTGTGAAACATCAGCAGAACCCTGACCACAGCTGTTCAAAAACAGACATACTTCTGTTTATCCATCACACCAGCCTCTCAGGGAATGGCACACCAGAATGTTTCCAGCCAGGCCACACATGACTAGCAGTTAACCGTGGAAAACCTCTGACTACCCAGAGCCTAAAAGGGGGTTAATAAGATATCCTTGGCTGCTCTGAAAAGCCCAGTACAGTGAGTGTGGATGTGACCAGAGCTAACTTGCCTGGTCAGGCCCTGTTAAAGGCAGGAACCAGCTTGGGGATGAAGGGTTTCCTGAATTCATGGGGTTGGGCGATGCCTCTCCCTCAAATGTGTTGTGACCGTGCAGGGGTGTTTCCCCAGGTGTTCTATGCTAGGTCTTTGCTGTACCCTTCGGAAGATGAACCTCCTGTCTTCACTACCCTCCCCATCAGGCTGAGCTGCCAAGCCTGCTGGGCTCCTTCTGAAGTAGCCAGGCTGGTGGTGATGCACAGATATGACGTTGGCACGCAGCTGGCTGTTACCACCTTCGAGTTAAAGGCAGAGAAGTCCAGGGATAAAGTGAACCCTCTGGGTAAGGTCCCCAAGCTGGCCACAGTCTGTGGGTCACCACCACCACCGTCTGATGCTTCAAGGATGGGTTTCTTACAGTTCCGCTAGGTCACTTTTTCTTGTTTCACAAGGATACATGGAGGCATAGTGTCCCAGCAAGAGTTTTGTTGCTGTGATTTTATGCACTTGTTGAATGACGGGTCTTTTGTGTGGTTCTGGGGTTCAGACAGTAAATTCTGTCCATTCTATGCCATTCCCCTTCTCTCTGATCTTCCTGCTTCCACTCATTCCTACCTCTTTTTCTGACTGTATCAAGGTTCTGTTCTCTGCACTGAATGCAAATATGAGTAAAATCTGCAAATCTGTCTTCTCCAAGGTTCACCTAGCCCAATAGCAAAATACAACCCAAAGCCAGTCCCTACTCCACTGTGTCCTTTAGTTCCTAAATCCCACATTACTCTAGGCAGCCTTCTCTCATCCTTAGTATTTTTTCCTTTGTATTATGTTCATTTGTTTTCATATCATTTGACCTTAAATTTTACTCTGAGCTTCCTAGCAGCTGAGGAAAAAAGGGAAACGGGATGTGTCTGATACAAGAAGACACATGAATGCTTCACAAGAGGTAATTTTTTTCCTGGTCAAATGGAAGCGATACAAAACAGAGGGCAATCAATGACAGACAATAGTTTTTGGAAAATGTTATATAATTTCATATGGCCATTTTATCCCATCCTTAGATGGGAAAGGGAAGAAGGAAGGCAGCCCTTTGTTCTTCCTGAATATACCAGATATGGTGTTTGTCACTTCTGTGAGCCTAGTGCCCGGAGTCATTTCAGCCCCTCTGTGGGTGGCATCATAGTGCTTGACTGCTGATGGACTAGGGATCTGCGAGTCTGATTGATGGGTCAGGGTCAAGTGCAGCTATAACTGTAAAGCTGTTGTTCTTTTTATTGTACCATGTCATCATGTGTGTGGCACATAGCTGTGCCAGAGAAGCAATCTCTGTTTTGTTTTGTTTTTATCCCCAAAGCACAGCAGCTCATCAGTTTCATCTTACCAGACACCATGGTTCCACCTCAGCTCATGCAGGCCTATGGCTCCCAGGTGATTCTGCTGGCCTCTGGGTCCCAGCTGATTCTGTTCACCACGCATGGCCTGCAGCTGGTGGCTTTCCATGATCACCAGAAGCCCATCACGTCCATGTGGGTGGTAAGTGCAGCACCTACTACTCATAGTAGAAATACTACCCATTTCTCTACCCTCGAGAGTTCACATCCATACTTCATTTGAAGGCCCAGGACCGAGTCATCACCTCTTCCTTGGACCTGTCTTTGCGAGTCTATGTGTGGAATAAGAAACATGAATTTCCCGTCCTCAAGAGCTGCTACCATTTGCTGGGTGGATCCCACAGATGGGCCTGGTAATTAACTGTTTTCCTTTACTTTGTCTCTCAAGTGACAGAGAAGTGGTTTTTTTTGTTTGTTTCTTTGTGTGTGTGTTTGTGTGTGTGTGTGTGTGTGTGTGTGTGTGTGTGTGTGTGTTGAAACAAGATCTTGCTGTGCTGCCCATGCTGGCCTTGAATTTTCTGGCCTTAAGGACTTAGAGTCACAAGCCCAGCCTTATTAAATGGGTCCCAAGGTGAGCCATTGCTCACATTGGTCCCTCTCCTGTTTAAAACAAAAAAACAAAAAAACACCTTATTGCTGGGCATGGTGGTACATGTTTTTAATCCCAGCACTTGAGAGGCAGAGATAGGAGGAGTGCTGTGAGTTCAGTGCCACTACATAGTGAATTCCAGGTCAGCCTGGGCTGGAGCGAGATCCTGTCTTGAAAACAAAAACAAAAACAAAACAAAACAAAAAAAAACCAAAAACACTGTGGCTGCATGTTATATATACTATTCCTACAACATGCGAACATGCAGTTGGCATCACCCACATCTTACAGATGCAACAGGCTGAGAAATGTTGAGCTTGTCCAAAGTCCCAGAGAGAACTCATGGCCTTGCCTGGGCTTATGGAGATGATTGCACCTGGGAGCACTTATGGTTATAGCTCCTTCATTCAAGGGAGACGTGAGATTGACATGAGATGACAGTTAAATTCTGTGGAGATGATCCAGACTTGCCTGGGTTGTTAGGCACTTCTCTTTCAGAATCTTCTAAAGCAGCTAGAATCATGGTTTAGGCAGCTACTGCTGGGACTCTGAAATGATCTCTCACTTAAGAATGTGATGAGTTATATGTAGCCAGGCATGGTGGCACATGTCTTTAATCTCAGTACTTGGGAGGCAGAGGTAGGAGGATCTCAGTGAGTTCAAGGCCACCCCGAGACTACATAGTGAATTCCAGGTCAGACTGGCCTAGAGCAAGACCCTACCTAAAGCAATACATGTGATGAGGTTTTCCAATTGTAACAAATTCACTTAGGCGCACACATCAAAGAGTAAAGAGGAGAAACGGAGGTTGGCTAGGGCTGGTTGGATGGGAGAAGGCTGAGCTCTGTGTTTGTCCTTATGTGATATTAATACCTGGCATGTCCCTTCTCTTTGTAGTGGATTTACCCACGTGAAAAGTGACAGCATGAGCATTGTGGGTGTGGAAGGAAGAAGCACCGGAACAAGTATTCTGAGGTCATATTACTTCAGAGTTCAGTTTAGCTAAAAGAAATCCTACCAGCTGAAGATGTTTTCACTTCGGTTGAGTTTGCAAGCATATGAAAACTAATTATGGGCTGGGTGTTGTGGTACATGCCTTTAATCCCAATGCTCAGGAGGATGGCTGTGAGTTTGAGGCCACCCTGTGACTACATAGTGAATTCCAGGTCAGCCCGGGCTACAGCCAGACCCTACCTCGAAAAACCAAAAGAACCGCCCCCCAAGAAAAATCCCTGAATTATGCTATCAACTTTGGGAGAATATCTGGTAATTCTCTGATGTCTACTGTGTACCAAGCATATTGTGGTATGTGACTTTACTTTTAAATCTTCACAGCAAGCCAATGAAGTAATTTCTACTCTCTTTTTGAAGCAATGTCTCACTGTAACCCAGGCTGACCTGGATATCACTTTGTAGCCCCAGCATGGCCTTGAATTCACAGCTGTCTTTCTACTTCATCCATCCTAATGCTGGAACTAAATTGTGCCATGTACAGCTTCTGCTGTTTATTTATTGTTTTGTTTTGTTGTGGCAGGATATCTCCCTAGCCCAGGATGACTTGACACTCAATCTGTAGTCCATGCTGGCCTCAAACTCGCAGCAATCCTCCTATCTCTGCCTCTTGAGTGCTGGGATTAAAGGTGTATGACACCACACCTGACTTCTGTTGTCTATTTTTTTGTTGAATCCATGAGTTTATTTAGGTTATTTACAGAGCAGGGTAAGGGGTTGCTTACTGAGCACAGATGACTCAAAGGTAGCAACATCACTGAAAAGCTGCTATTTTTGATAAGAAGAATGAAATACAAAGGAGCGTGATTCGTTATCATCAGTCCATTTTCCAGCTGCTCAGCTAATTGTTCAAGAAGTTTTAGGTTATTGGTGGCACACAGGAGTTGAGTACGTCTGGTGGGGCTAAAAATTCCATGCTTAAAGTATCAAGATAACGTAATTGTTTTATATCCATGTATGTAATAAACTTAAGTATTTTCATCTTCCTAGGCTGTTATATACTGTGTATACACACTGATGCATAGTTCTTGCTGTCACCATGATGAATTCTGTGGGACCATCTTACAAACTCTGAAGCTGCATTTTTCATTCTTAATTGATATCTAAGTTGGTCAGCATGGAAACCCTGGCTGGGTTAGTGGGCATGTCACTCAGCATTCTTAATTACAGGCAATAGATGTTGATTCTGCCAAACTGAAACTGAAAAGGGGACTTACTGGATGCCATTGGGGTAGCCCACTTCCAATGAGTAGTCTGGAGAAGCACTATGGAGTCAGGGCCTTAGGCAGCAGGAGACAAGGGAGGCCCATTCTGTGGGTCTGGCTCTGGTGTCATCACCATTTCCCTCAGGTTCCACCCTCACTGAACAGGCAGCACAGCCACTATAGAAAACCCTCCCAGCTGCTTCTGAGGGAGATCCAGAATGCCATGTGTATGTGTGTACATGCACACACTTGTACGATTTGTTGGACCTGGGTCATGAGCCCACACTATCTACGGAGAGATGAAGAGTCTGACTACTTCAATTGGAGGTGCTCCAACCAAGATTGACATAGTGGGAAATTCCTCAACATAAGGTTAAAAACTTCAGTCTCGGGCTGGAGAGATGGCTCAGCGGTTAAGGCACTCACCTCCAGTGTCTAAGGCCCTCGGTTCAATTCCCCAGGACCCACATAAGCCAGATCCACAAGGTGATGGCCCTGGTGTGATCTCTCTCTCTCTCTCTCTCTCTCTCCTTGAAAATGAATAAATAAAATATTTAAAAAAAACTTCAGTTTCCTTTTTCCAGTGTTCCAGTGCATCCTATTTCTTTCTCTTTTTTTCCTATTTCTTCTTTTTTTTTTTTTAAGGTAGGGTTAACCAGGTCACCCAGGGGTGACAGTGAGTTCCAGGTGAGGCTGATGTTAGATTAAGACCCTGCCTCAAACAAACAAACAAAAAATGATTAAATAAAACAAGGGCTTGATATGGTCGAGTTTAGTAGATCACTGAGGCCCCTAGGTTCAATCCTGACAACTATGAAAATAAACAAGAGTGACAGTGATGACTACCATGATGAAGCATTACCCTGGAGGTGTTTGTATGTGCAGGATTAAAAACTAAAAAAAAAAAAAAGCTAAAACAAACTATAAATAATAGAATATTGTTTTCATAACTTCTAAACATCAGTTTTAGTAACATAGAAAAAGCATTAGAATTACAAAGCAAAAATTCAGCATTGTTAAAAAGGTTACCCACGTATTAAAGTTGAAGTATCAGCAGTTGGTAAAAGTGCAGTATGCCAGATGTGGTGGCTCATGCCTTTAATCCCAGCACACAGGAGTCAGAGGTAGGAGGATCGCCATGAGTTCAAGGCCACCCTGAGATTACATAGTGAATTCCAGGTCAGACTGGGCTAGAATGAGACCCTACCTCAAAAAACAAACCTGTGAGGGATTATCTTGATTAGTTTAGTTGATGCAGGAAGACCCTCCATAACTGGGCAGCACCACTTCTTGAGCCAGGGTCTTGGACTGAATAAAAAGGAGAGACCTGATTGAGTGGCATTCTTTGCTCTCTGCCTCCTGGTTGTAGATTGTGACCAGCTAGCTGGCTGGTGATCCTGCCGACATGCCTCCCCTGCTATGATGCACTGTGACCTGGTACTATAAACTATTACAAACCCTTTTTCCCTTGACTGATTTTTGTCAAGTATTTTCACTTGGTAAGGAGAAGGGAACTAAGACAGTATCCTATTCACCATAAAAGTAGAAGCTATAGGAATAAGCTGTCTCATAAACTTTGTGGAGAAAAAATTTTTTTTCTAGAATAAAGAGACACTCCATGTTCAAACAGAATTGCTGTTTTTGTTTGAGGCAGCATCTCACTGTAGCCTTGGCTATCCTGGAACTCAGCCTCTCAAGTGCTGGAGGTATAGGTATGAGCTAAAATACCTGGCTCAACTGGTTTATTGCACCCAAACTCCACCATGAACCAAGGAGCATGTGCGATATTACTGGTTTAAGTGATTACAGAAACCTGCAAGTCGCACAATTTTACATTTGCAAACTGGAAATGCAGGATTATAATTTGAAGGCCTGGGTGTCTGAGAGTAAGATTTATGTGGTAGTCACACAGGCCTTAGCCTTCCACTTTTTTGTTCTATTCAGGCTCTTTGATGGATTGGAATGAGGTTTACTCAGTGGAGAGGGTCATCTTTTTACTCAGAACACCAATTTAGATGCTAATCTCTTCCTAGAAACACCCTCACAGATATACCCAGAAATATTTAACCGGATATATGGGTACCATGTAGCTCAGTCAAGTTAACACATTAAAATGATCCTTTAAAGCCGGGCATGTGATGTATGCACCAGCAGCACTGGGGAGGCAGAGGTAGGGGGATCACTGAGTTGGAGGCCAGCCTGGGACTACAGAGTGAGTTCTAGGTCAGTCTGCTAGAGATCCTACCTCGAAAAACAAAACAACAACAACAAAAAAATCCCTTTAGGTCAGAGTCTAACATATGACTAGAAGGAAGACCAAGAGGTAAATTGATGGTCCAAATGTCATGTGATGAGTGTGAAGGCCAGAGACATTTCTAGAAGTGTCTATGGTTTATCTTGGTTGTTTTGATTACAAAGAATACTGATTTGTTTGCCTAGTTTGAGAAAGGTGGAAGGACTCAGTCCTAAGGTTACATTTAAGAGGCAGAAAGTTATTGTGAGGTGGCTAAAGCCTCAGGGATAAGGGACTTCACTACTCTAGGAACCTCAGTTGCAAGACTTTGGTAGTCTTTAGACTCATCACACATCCAGTTATCTTTCTGGGCCCAACTCTGTGCTTCTCCCTGGGCTTATTCCTTCCTGTGCGCCCTGACTCAGCCTTGAATGCCCCTAGGGAAAGAGGAGAGCAAGCCTTTCTTTTGGAAGACAGGACCCCAAAACTTCATGCATTTAGCTTGTCAGAACTTAAGTCCCATGGCTACATTTCAGGAAGCAATTTGGGTCTGTAATCAGCTAAAAACTGAATTTCTGTTTACTATTTAAAAAGGAGACTGATTTTGGGAAACAATAGTTGCTGGTACTGCTTTCTAATCTTCCCCTTATGAAAGCAGACTGGGAGAAGTCCAGAAGTGTATAAAGACTTACTGTGCTTCTAATTGGGCCATGTGTGTGTCCCATATCTGTAATGCCAGCACTCAGGAGGTTCAAAGTCATCCTTGGCTGCATGGCAAGCCTGAGACAATAAGGATGGCAATTTCTTTTCTTTCTCTCTCTTTTGTAACTCACCTATGTTTCCTAGGATGACATTGAGTTCCTGATCTCCCTGCTTTCACCTCCTGAGTGCTGTTATTACAGGTTCAGATGACTAAGCCTGGTTTTATGTGTTCCTGGGAACTGAACTCAGGGCCTCTAGCATAGAGGGCAGTTTATATGTTACTGAGCTACAATCCCTGAGCCCATGGATGGCAATTTCTCGGAGCTAACTTGTTTAAAGTTTATAGGATCCTATCATCCGTATTTCTTATAAAGAAATCCTATTTCTCACAATATACTCCCAGAGCTGAAGCCTTCTGTAAATCCTATCTGGTAAGTTAATTTTTCTTTTTAGTTTCTAGTTCACTTTAGCTCACAAAAATAATCTCCATGTTCTCAACTCTTTTGCTATTTGAGAGTAAGTGCTAAAAGGATAAATGTAAACCCAGTCAAGTTCTATTACAGCTGAGCGCTTTTTTTTTTTTAATTTGCACCAAACTTCAATGAACTAGTAAAAACGGAGCTGACCACCATAGACTGACAAGCGGCAGAGCCCTTGAGACACTTCCAGCCAATGATTCTGGATTTCTTACGATGGAAAGTTGCACTGGAACGGAGAAACTTTTAATTTTAAAATGAGAAAATTAAGGATGGCTTTAAAACACGCTACCCAGAGGTCACATGACAGACGGGGCCCGCGCCGGGATGACCCGGAAGCACTGTACGCGCACGTGGGACTCCCCGGGGACCGAGGAGCAGTCGCCTGGCTTCCCGGGCCCGGCTGACGGCGGCCACGTGACACTCCCCATCCATCACGCGCCCAGGGGCCGAAAGGAACGTCCTGGCCATTCTCCTCGCCATCCAATAGGAAAGGAGGACCCGGTCACGGGGACAGTCCCGCCTTCTCCGCGGCAACCGCCCAGCGGCGGGGCGGGCTCAGCCACCGTCCGCCAATAGGCTTGGGGCGAGTCTAGGTCGGCCGAGGCGAGAGGGCTGGGCGCACGTCAGTCAAGAGACCTCCACCAATGGGAGCGCGCGCTGCTCGTGGCGCCCGCCTCCGCAGCGGACTCCCGGCGCCCGCGCTGTCTTCCTCAGGCCACCGCGGAGGCGGCGGCGCCCGCCCGCCCGGGCTTCCACCCGGGTGCTCTCGTGGTGTTTTCCAGGCGCGGCCGCCCAGGCCGGTAGCGAAGGCCAGGCCGTCCCTGC
The DNA here is from genome assembly GCA_004024765.1 of Zapus hudsonius. Lineage (NCBI taxonomy): Eukaryota > Metazoa > Chordata > Mammalia > Rodentia > Dipodidae > Zapus > Zapus hudsonius. The sequence continues at coordinate 7,609 of PVHP010038783.1, read as the reverse complement.
GGCGCTGGCGGGAGGCCTCCGCGAGCCCGAGGTGGGTACGGCTGGCGGGACGGCGAGCGCGGGGCCTTCGCCATCTTTTTTGTCTCAGACTCAAGGCGGCAGCCAGCGGGCAGGAGGGAGAGCTGTGGGCTGGACCCGCGCGCGCTGCGCCCCCGCGGGCGGTGGGCGGGCGGCGAGCGGAGGCAGCGGGCTCCGGGACCGCGGGCGGGCGGGCGGGGGAGGGGTGCCGCGTGGCCTCGGCGCTCAGCCCCAGCCCCCTCCGCTTCCTGCCCAGCGCCTCGCCGGCGGGGCGGGGCAAGGACGGGGCGGGGGAGGGGTCATTCCTCACATTCCTTCCCCCGCCCTTCCACAGCCTCCCTCCAACTTGGGGCGGGCGGAAGTCCTGCCCCCTGGGCTGGAGCCGGTTGGCCGGCCCTGCTTCCTGCAGGGGCGTGACTGGCCGCGGGAGGCACCGCCCTCGGTGACGTCACTTCCGCCATCAGGCTTGCGGGCCAGGGAGACCTTGGCCTTGGGGGGTTGGGATGCCGGAGGGAAGGTAGGAAGTGTGGGAGGAGGGTTGGGATGGCGGGAACCGGCGCTTGGCTCCTTGCCACGGTTCTGTGGGCCGAGCGTGGCCTCCAGGCCCGGAGCCTCTTCGTGGCGGGAGGTCCGCCTCGGTCGCCCTTGGCGGGGGGAGGGGAGCGGCCCTGCCCGGAGGAAGCCGCGCGGGTCCCCGGGGATCGGGCCGAGCCTGCGGGGCTGCGCTCTCGGAGGTGGTGTGTATAGTGCGTTCCGACTTCTTGATTAGAAAAAGAGGGAAAAAGACCGAGTTGAAGTCTCGAAGCAAGGCCGGTGGAGGGTAAGGTTTCTTTAACTTGGCAATTTCTTGCCACTCAGTCCCTAAAGTTTTAACAGTCCCATTTTTGTTCTGAAAAAATCTCCCGATATATAAAAAATTGAATGTCAAGTTTCAAACATGTCTAGCAAGAAAACGATTGTTTTACTCCAGATTTTTTCTTTTTTCTTTAGTGGAGTCTGGTTTTCTTTACAAGGCATTATGTGAATATAGTTAAAGCAGTAGTAATTTGTGTTTTGGTATATTTTGATCAGTTAAAAATAACCGTTTTGAAACTTAAGGACTTTTAGGGAATAGAAAATAGAAAATGTTTGAATATTTTCCAAATTAAAGTCATAAGTGAATAGCTTTTAAAATGTTTCACAGGTACCAAATAGCTTGAAGTAGGGTGGGGTGTGGGTGGATAGTTGGACCCTTTTGAGTCATTGCATTTTAGAAACAGTGACTGTATTTTTCTTTATCTTGAAACAGGCTATGTGAATCATTTTCCCAACCCCCATGCTAAACTGAAATTGTTTTGAATTGAGATTCAATAATCTTGGAAGTTGGAAAAGGTGGAGTGATTTAAAACACTAGTTACAAAAAGAAAGTTTCTAAACTACTGAGTTCACACAGAATTGAGAGATAGGTTGGTGTAGCTGCAGTTGTAGCATGTTCTAGATCCAAACCCTGACCTTAAGTCCCAAAACTTGTTCCATAGCTGGGCATCGTGGCGCATGTCTTTAATCCGAGAGGTAGAGGTAAGAGGATCACTTTGAGTTCGAGGCTACTCTGAGACTAGCCTGGACTAGAGCCAGATCCTTCCTCTGGAGGAAAAACTTGTTCCTTAAGGGTCCTGTGTGTGTGCCCCCTGCTTCCTCTCCCTCCTCAGCATTAACGTTGGTTTTTAGAGTACAGCATCCTGGATGATGTACTTTTCATTTTTAAAGCCAAGGTAGTAAATAATAATTCATAGTGTGAGATAGTATTAAGAACAGTAAGCCATTGTTAAAAACTGCCCTGATTTGTGTGAGTGGCAAAAAAGTTAATATCCTCCTAAGGGGTACTTTATCCTCATTTGTAGTGATGTACTTCTCCAAGGAATACTAAAAACCCTTTACTTTAAAAGATTCTATAGTTAGTTATTGAAATACGGTCTTCTTCACTTGAGTGTATGTGAGATAGGAAATAGTTTGGGCCAGGCCAGCATGTGTTTCATTCATAATAACTCAAGACACTTATTTACTGTTTCTTTTTCATTCATAGTATTAATTGCCAATGGTTTTTCTTTCCATGTGTAGATAAGAGTAGAAGAATCTGGATCCCCAATAAGTGAGTTGTCAACATTGCCTCTTGTGACCTCAGGACCAGAGTAAAGGAGGACCTGGTCGTTAGATGATCTTTGCCTGTGTGGGTGTTGTATGCGGCCCATAACCACTTAAGGGTATACTTCATTAAATAACTAGATGAAGAGAGGAAGAACCATTCTTTATGTACTTCCTGAATCCAGTGCATATTTTACCTTGATAGCCCATACCTGTGCTGGCCACATTCAGGTGCTTAGTATTGTTATTTGGCCAATTTCTTCCAAACGAATAAAGGAATTTTGGTAGATTATTGTTTGTCTGCTTTTCAATAATTATAGATTAATTAGCTAGATATATAGTTTAGATGATAACTGTTTTCTGTCTCCACAGGCTCATCTCAAGTTTTATGAGGTGATAGCATAAGCTCATTCCATATATGAGTTAATTTCTCTCAGTGGCAGCTGTGCTAGTGTTACTTTGGCTAGGAATATTTTAAGACATTTTGGATAATCGTTTTAGATTTTTAAGTATGATGGTTATGATATTGTAGCATTTTAAGTAGTTAGCCTTTTTCTGGTGTGCATGGATATTTCATAACAATGAAGTCTAGTCACCTAGGAAGCAGCAAGATACTGCACTCACCCCAGGTCCCCATCCCTTGTTTTCACTTGGCCACTTAAAAGTATGATTTATCTAATACATAGGAAGGAGCTTTTTTTCTAGTGAATTCACTCATATACTATTGTCTCCTAAAGATAAGTTTCGCCGGGTGTGGTGGCACAGACACAAGGCAGAGGTGGGATCACTGTGAGTTTGACGTCACCCTGAGACTATATAGTAAATTCCATGTCAGCCTGGGGTAGAGCAAGACCCTTCCTTGAAAAACCAAAAAGAAAAAAAGTTAATTTTAGCAAACTGTGAAGTCCAGATAAGTAGAAGTTACATTTTATTATTTAACTTGGGGGTTGTGTAGACTAACCAGTGGTTTTTTGGCCTAGGGAAGGTGAAGGCAGATTTTATACTTGAGAAATAATTGGTGATAAATATTCAGAACAAGTCACCCAGGTTGGATTCACTGTCTTTACCCTAAATGTTTACATACATTTAGGGTTTGCATCAGGGTGTATGGACGAGTAGCATAAAACTTGCTGTGGTATCAGAGGACTGGCCTAAATTTAACAATTTCTATTTGAAAACTTATAGGAACACTGAGAATTGACTTGGCATTGGTTGCCTTTTCAAAGTTTAGGTATACTGATGTAATCATAAAGAGTATGTTAGTATCTGCTGTGTGCTTTAATGAAAAGAAATAGTTCTTTTTGAGAAACCTGGCCTAATAAATACTTAGCTATTTAAAACTTGACATGAACCTCAGAGTTAGTGCAGCATTTTTAATGGGATAAGAAAATGAGATCTTGGAATTGGGTTAATTTGGATTGGAGAAAACAGTTATGAATCTTACTGTTATGTCAATTGCACATATTACTTACCGTTTCTAGAAATACTGCACATGCTTTATCAAAGGAAGCAAAAATACTATTGGAGTTTTTTTTTTTTAATCTGGATCTCATTCTGTCTCAAGGGTGGCACTAAACTATTTAATTTCAGCCTTCTGAGTGCTGAGATTATTGGCAAATGCCACCATGCCCAGCTCTCCCTTTTTTGAGGTAGATCTCATTGACTTGGAACTCCCCAATTAGGCTAACTGGCTGGCCAGTGAGATTTGGGGATCCTCCTGTCTGCCTCTCTAGCACCTCTACAAACAACCAGTAGCCACCATGTCCAGCAGTTTTATGTGGGTTCAGGGAATGAGCTCATGTTTGGGAGGCAGGTACTTTACTGATTGAGCTATTCTCCCTGGTCCTTAATTCCAAACACAGAAGGTATACAGTATGTGATTGTTAGCATAGTGTATTTGAAGAATTTAGAGACAATCTTTAAAGTTTTAAAAAAATGAGGACTTTGTTCCAGTTTGTACCTTACACATTAAATTAATAATGCTAATTTACTTAATTTAGCCATTTTTTTTGTTTATATATTTCAAAATGTGCACCCCATATATGTAATTTTTGTCAGTATAAAATTAGCTGCAAAATAAAAACTAGGAATGGAACTATATACTTCATTATAAAAACTTATGTGATACAGGTTAGATATAGACAAGCTTACTCATAATTAGATTTGCTTCTTCAGCATATATTTTAGTTTAGCATTTATTTACAAGCAAAGAGGAGAGACACTCAGAGAAGAGAGGCTGGCAGAGAGAATAGGAGGGTAGTTCCAGCCCAAATTGAGTGTGAATGAAGATAGAAAGTGAAAAACAGTATATTAGTTGTTTTTTCAAAAAGAATTACTTGGGGCTGGAGAGATGGCTCAGCAATGAAGGCACTTACCAGCAAAGCCTAATGCCCTGAGGTTCGAGTCCCTAGTACCCATGTAAAGCCAGATGAACAAGGTGCATCTCGAGTTTGTTTTCAGTTGCTAGATGCCCTGGAGTGCCTATTCTCTGGTTTTCTCTCTCTGCTTGAAAGTAAATAAAAAGAATTGGGGGTAAAATTGCAAAATTGAGATTTGACAACAATTTAATTTCCAGTGTTCTTTTTCTTTAAACTGAAGGCTTGGACCCACTGTTCTTAACTATAAGTAAGGGTTAATTTGATTTTTGAAAAACTACAGTGAGTAGTAATAACTAGTGAACAGCAGATCTTTTTGCTCAGTCTCAAGCATCCAACTTTGGTTGTTTTTGTGTACAGCTTACAAAAAAAATCAGAAATTGTGTTAATAGCCCTTGGTGTTTTGACTTAGTAGGTTGATATGTTGGATTGAGGAAAAACAGTGCAAAGTAAGAATGCTGCTCGGGCGAGGTGGCGCAAGCCTTTAATCCCAGCACTCGGGAGGCAGAGGTAGGAGGATCACCATGAGTTCAAGGCCACCCTGAGACTACATAGTGAATTCCAGGTCAGCCTGGGCTAGTGCAAGACCCTACCTCGAAAAACCAAAAAAAAAAAAAAAAAAAAGAATGCTGTACTTATCAAAATTGAAAACTAATGCATTTTAGGGCTGGGTAGGTAGCTCAGTATTCACTTACCTAGCCTGTGGAGGCCCTGGGTTCCTCTCCCAGCACCTCAAAAGGGAAAAAAATGAACTAGAATGTTTTAAGAATTTACATCTTGTTTTGTGCAGTGTTAGGGGTTGAACCTAGGGTCTTGTGTATGTTAGGCAAGAACTCTTTATCATTAAGCTACGTCCCCAGCCCTAAATATCTTTTCCTTTTTTTTTTTTTTTTTGTTGTTGTTGTGTGTGTATGCATGGGCACACACTAGAAGCCAACTTCAGCTGCCCACCTTAATTTTTGAGACATAGTCTTAATGAACCTACTACCCACCAATTAGTCTTAGCTTGCCTTGAGGATCTGCTGGCCTCTTCCCACGAGCTGGAATTAATGTGCATGTAGGTGCTGGGGGTTCTAACATACACTTCACTGACTGAACCTACACCCCAGTCCCCCATAAACATGTTTTAAATGAGAAAGTTGGTTGGAGGTTGAGTGTTGTAATAGAGGACAATGTTGTATCTGGGGAGAGATTCTGGCTCCAAAGGCTTGATTTTACCAACACTGGTCTAAGTTCATAGCTTTATTTGGTGGAATAGAAATGAGCTTAAGTGTGTAGTGTTTGTAGATCCAGTGCCATTTCCTCAAATTTGGGGCAAATTATTAAACTTAGCACCATCTTTTACTTAAAAATAATGAAAGTGGGCCAGAGAGATGGCTCAGTGGTTAAAGGTACTTGTTTGCAAAGCCTGATAGTCCTCAGTTACATATAGCCAGGTGCACAAAGTGGCACATGCATCTGGAGTTTGCAGTGGCTAGAGGCCTTGGCTTGTGCGCTTCCCTTCAATGATTTCTGAACCCTGTCATTCAAGGTCCTCTGTGCTGGGTATGAGTTTTCCCACATCTGATTTATCTCAGTACTCTTTTTGAAAACTAGCCAGTACATGGCTTTATTTCTGTACTTTAAATTTTTATTGCACTGAACTTTAAATTTTTATTGCACTGAGCTATATATTTTGCTTATATTTTTTAATAAAATGGGGTTTTGGTTATTAGGTCACTATAAAATACTTATTTCATTAAATTTTGGGCCTACATTAAGTTTTTTATAACTAGCTACCTCTTTAAGTATTAAAGGCTACTGTGTTTTGACTGTAGCATTACAGGACGGTCAGGTGTGAAATTCGCTCCTTGCAGTTTTATATTGTTGCTCAGAAGCTTTGGAATTTTGGAATTAGGGTATCTATCTGCAATATTAGTAGTACTAAAGTGCTTTCTGAATCTTGTAACTTACTACTTACTGTATTAGGAATTTGGGTAACTAAATATTTAAAATAATAGCAAAAGCGCAACATATCTCATCCATGTAACAAAATGTTAAGCTTCATGTTCAAGTTAAGGGAATGAAAGTCTCATGATCTGTTTTTCTCCATTACACAGGAAACCAAGATATTGAGGAGAAAGACTTCAAGTGCTCACCTGTGGTTCTTCAACATTTACCCTGAATGGATGTTCAATCTTCACTGTGGGATGAGGTAGTAGGTTGTATAGTTTTAGGGTCACACCCACCACTGGGAGATAACTATACAATCTACTGTCTTTCCTAAGGTGATGGGAAAGTCTGCATTCTAGAGGCCTCATTGAAAGCCAATAACTAATTGTGTGATGTTTAAGATTAACTTGTTTGCAAAGGTATTTATGTCTAGAAGTTTTTTTAGAGAATTAAAAAAAAATTTTAAAAAGATTTAGAGATTAGAAGTGTGGGGATATTTTTTGCTCACTGTGTTTTATCAGAGTAAACATATTATTTTTATTGCTGGTGTTAATTTTAGGTTTTCCTTGAAAGAGATTGTTGTCTCTTCCAGAAGAAAAGATTGCTCTATCAGAGTGAGGTAGTAGATTGTATAGTTGTGGGGTAGTGATGTTACCCTGTTCAGGAGATAACTATACAATCTATTGCCTTCCCTGAGGAGTAGACTTGCTGCATTATTTTATTTTTATCTAGGGGATATAAAACGTGAAATATTCTTGGCATTTATAGTTTTCCGTTACTTTTTTCCAAGCGCAATAGACAATGATCTAACATTTTTAATTTTCACATATATTTCAAAAACTTTAGTAAAAACCTTGAGTGGAAAAAGTAAGCACCTTTAACAAAACTTTATTTGATGATCATATTTTGGAATTTACAGTTCTACACTCTGGTACACATGTCCAGGAATGTGTCCTCTTACATGTCTTGGGTGGTGAAGGGACATACCAACTGAAAGGACACTACTGTGCTAAATTGGAATCAGCAGCTTGGATTTTGGGTGGACTCAGAGAAGCTATAAGTACTTACTTTCCTACCCAGCAAGAGGTGAGATGAGTTCTGCCCTTGCTCCTTGGTAAGCTGCTAAGATAATCAGCTTTTGCTCACAAAAGAGGAATACCCAA
>PVHP010038782.1:0-16702 GCA_004024765.1 Zapus hudsonius | reverse complement strand
TCATCCCGGTCTTCCTGGCCCAAGTGAGTTGTTACTGATGGGTGCTATGCCTCTGGACTGTCTCCCCCACCACGGCTCTCACAATCTTTCCGCCCCCTCTTCCGCTCAGTTCCCTGAGTCGTGGTGGGTGAGTAATAAGGCTGCTTTAATGTTGCGAGCTTAGAGGTCCTTGTGTCGAAAATCCTTGGTTTCTGTCTCAATGGCCTATCCTGTGTTGATTGAATGACTGTGGTTATAGGTCCCTTGTTCATACAAATAATTTTTTAAAGAAAAATATTTGAAAAAAAGTTAAATGGCGGGGCAGATGGCTCAGCGGTTGAAGGCACTTGCTAGCAAAGCCTGCAGGGGTTCTATTCCCCAGTGCCCACATAAAGCCAGGTGCACAAAGTGGTGCATGTGTCCGGAATTTGCTTGCAGTGGCAAAAGGACCCAGCACATCCATTCTCATTCTCTCTCATTCCAGTAAATAAGTAAACAAACAAATAAATAAACAAATAAATAAATGGAAAATAAAAATTATGGCCTTCTCTTGCCAGTCAATGAATAAGTACCTCAGTAATCCACTCAGTCATTTAGTCATTTATAAACATCCACTACTTGCATTTCTCCCCAAGGAAGAGTGGAAAATGGGCAATTTAAAACAGAGTAGCAAAATAAGTCAAGGCAATGTATTTCAGCATCTATTATCAAAAATATGTGTAACACAAAGAGTCACTGAGGAGCCACCAAATTACCAACGCAAGAAAGAGATTTAAATGATAATTTCAAATTATTCAGGTGATCTGAATAAAAACAGAAACTGTATTTGTGGATTGTAAAAATGTCAGTATTCTCCACGTAGATTTTCAGATTTAATTTAATTTAATTTTGAATAAATCTGGAAAAATCCCATGGAATTTAATAAGAAAACAAGGACCAACCAGGCAGCTGTGGGTGACCCAAGTAACCATGGCAGTTGTTAAACCACACACAAGGGAGACTCAAGCCTTACTAAACATTCCATACAGCCCCAAACATGCCAAGTCAGCCTGGCATATCTGCACTGCATCTATAGGCCTGTGTCCCTGATAAAATGATCTCTAAGAAACCAGTAAGATATCCAAATTAGCAGGAGAAAGAGAACAAATGAATAAAAGGCTACTAAATTTCTAGTAAGAGGTAATTGATTTTAACTAAAAGTTAAAATGTTCTAAAATAAGTTATACAACACTTGGTAAATATTATCCATAAATAAATGACTATAAAATATGTTAACAAATAAAGAACAAGTTACAAAATTCTTTTAAAACACTAAGAGACCGTGTGTATATTCACCTGACCTTCTAAGGTCAGACCTACTGCTGCTCCAGGGTTTTCCTCTGCTGAAACCTCAGGAGCAGAAGCCAGGACCAAACCATCACTCTTCCTGATTAAGCTACACCTGTTCCTTGGAAGAACATTATCATCCCAGACAGGAAAACAACCTTTTTCCTCTTCCTAGAAGAAAGGTTAGGCTTTGATGTCATTGTGGATTTACTCTGGGGGTTCTGGCTGCAGTGGCCTTCCTTCCTGCAGACCTAAGCAGCAGGAAAGAGGAAAAGTTACCTCAGTGACTGGGGATGAATTTGTGGCCACAGGGATCTCCAGCATAGATTTTTTTTCTTTTCTTCCTCTTCTTCTCCACTCCTCTCCCTCTTCCTTTCCTTTCCCTCTCTCCCTTCCTCTCTTCCCTCCCTCTCTCTTCCTTTCTTTTTTGTATACTGATTGGTGGAGAAGCCTGTCCCAGGTTCTGGGTGATAATAAGCTTTGAAAATGACAGCCATTTACATTCTTCACTGATTCTAAGACAAACAGCTCCTGACCATCACCATACCAGGCTAACAGTGATATTAAAACACCAAGACCCAGGGACTGGAGAAATGGCTCAGTGTTAAGGTGCTTGCTTGCAACACCTGACAGTCAGGGTTCAATTCCCCAGTATCCACATAAAGCCAGATGCACAAAGTGACACATGCACTTGGAGTTTGCTTGCAGTGACAGGAGGCCCTAGTGTGCCCATGCTTTCTCAGTATCTCTCTCCCTCTCTCCTTGCAAACAAATAAATAAAAATTTAAAAAAAGAACACCAAGACCAAATTCAAACAATAGGAAGGCAATGTGAAGTTCTTAAAAACTGCCCCCAGTCAACTCTATCTGGATCAATTTTCAGCAAAAACAAAAAGACTAATCAACCAACAACCCAAACAAGAATAACAGACAAAAGGCTGGTAAGCAAATTAGTGAAATAACTTTATTTTTGAGTTTTTTTTTTTTTAAAATGTAATTCTCTAGAGTCATGCAAGAGACTAGAGTCATGAGAGAGTAGGATATTTAAAACATTAGCACAGTGCTGTTAAATCAAAGCCATCCTTAGATGGGCCAAAGAGTCTCTAATATTTCCTAAAACATTCCCGACAATAGCAAAGCAGACCTCTGCAGGATTGTGAACATCCAGCCCAAATTTCCTGAAGGCTCACTCTATCTCGGCATCACCTGTGAGTTAGTTTGTGGTTTTTCCTACTTGCTTGCTTAAAAATAAAAATATTTTCCCCCTGAGTTACCAAACCCTTTTTCCTTTAGAATTTTATTATGACTTTAAATATTTTATTGACCCCCTCTACACATATAGACAATATGCCATGACCATACCCTCTATCCCACCACCGTCCCAAATCCTCCCTCCACTGAATCCCTTCTTTCCAACTATATCTCTTCTATATTTGTGTCATCATTTCCCCCTCCTATTACGCAGGTCTTGTGTGTAGGCAGTGCCAGTCGCTGCGAGGTTGAAGTTGTCACCTCTTAACCTGTGGTCTGTGTCCTACCAGGGACAGTGTGTAGATTTAAGACCAAGCCTTACATCAGCTTTGCTTTTTGCCACACACTATTCTAAACACACACATATACACACACATTAGGCTAAAGATATCCCTTAGCCTTTAAAAGTAGACTCATGGCCCAGTTTGAGATGTGTGGGTATAGAAAAAGAAAATTGTTCATATGGTTCAATTCCAGTTTTATGCTTTGCACTATGGACTTTTAGAATGTGAAAGTCATGCCTGGTATGAGCCAAGTGGGCCTTGGCCAAACTTTTAACTCACTTAGAAAAAAATGCATTTTCTAAGTTGGAAGGGGAGATTTCCCACTACTGTGGAAATGCACTCTGATTAAGGGAACTCCACTTTAGTAACGGGGCATCTGCCTAGCATACATGAAGCTCTGGGTTTGATCCCTAGTACTGCATAAACTGGGCATGGTGGCTCATGCCCATACCCCATTCAGGAGGTGGCGGCAGGAAGGTCAGAAACTCAGTCACTTTTGGCTATATAGTAAGTTCAAGATACTATCTTGGCAAATAAGTAAATTACATAAGCAAAAGGTCAGCAGAGACCTATTTATGAAAATTATACTGCTACATTACAAAATGAAGTAACAGGCAATACTAAAATTTAAAACAGGTCATGTTTCAAAAAAGTCCATTTGCCAGGTAGTTATTTCAACTCTGAATGAGCTAGTTAACGTTTGAGCTAGCATACAAAATACACCACTATCCCGTGTGTAATAGGGATTAGATTGTGAGATTCTGATATGTCAGAAATATGTTAAGAACTTTCAACTTTGAACCTGGAAACTCCACTGACAACCAGTGTCCCATAGAAAAATGTACTCAGAACACCACAAACTGGGCAGTTCGCTACATGACAATAGCAGGTGGTCACCAGCTACGTCCTATCTCCACATATGGAAAAAGTGATCCTGTATCATTTACTGCTTGGGAAAGGGACTTGGCATGAGCCAGATTCTCTGGCAATCTAAATCTAGTACTAACTGGTGAGGGATCTGCAAACTAGCCTGTGCAAAATCCTCTTGCCACCTGTGTTTTTCTTTTGTAAATAAAATTTCATTGGAACCCAACTAAACCATTTATTTGTATACTGCCATGGGTACTTTTATATTACAATGCAGAGTTGAACAATGGCAGCAGAGACCATATACAGCCCACAAAGCTGAAACTATTTTCCTACCAGTGCCTGACATTCGTGAGAGAAAGCTCCCTGATCCTGACTACTAGGGTGTGCCCTGATTCCTCAGGTTCTCCATAAAGGACGCGTGCATTTCCAAGAAAGAGCCTAACCATACTACTAGAAGTTATGGAAGCATCACCTAGTATAATAAGGGTGTATGACACATGGCTCCATTTGGAATCTCCTGTTTCAGAAGGACTTCTCTCCTAGTGTGAATGTGAAGTCTATATTATAGACATTTAGGGAATATTTTAGGAGCAAAAAGGCAAAAATTTAAAAATACACAAATCTGAGTATTTGCTGCTAACAATTTTCTCACTGACACAAGACGAAGAAGCCTGCTAGACAAACATAGACCAGCATTTCAGGGAGAAACGATCAAAACATGAAAGGCATGCAGCCATCAAGCATATCCCTGAAGAATGGGGGGGGGACGACCACTATCAGATCAATCTACACCGGCCCCCTGGATGCCAGCAGTGCCAACGTGAGACCTGTGAAGAAAGCTGTGTGGGCCAAGAACTCACTTGAGGATCAGTGACTGTTAAACCAAGTCTACTTTATATACTATATTGAAGCTTACCTTTTTCATATATTCAGTAACTGGGTTCTGCTGCAAGAATTCAGTACTCTCTCTGGTATAAAATCTCTCTGTGTCAGCCAAAAATTGAGACTCAAAGGATTCTTTATACACTGTTAACGTAGGGCCCTTTGCAAATGCATCATCTTCATTCAGCCCCAATTCCACTAGAAATAAATACGAGCTATATTTCAATTACCCTATTTTTTGTCATATTTCACAGAAAATATTTAGGTGTAGCATTCAGTTTAAGTCATACTTAAAAGGTCAATGTGAAATGGAGGAAATAAGGTAATTATTTTTACTAGTATTTAAGTACATTTGTTTTAATAAAAGAAAAAAGGAAACTCCAGGATGTGTGAGCAGCAAGTAATTCTGACCCGTGGCCAGGTATGCTTCAAATTATCATGATGTTCATTTAAAGAACTTTCACATTTCCAAAAGCACTCTAAATTTCTAATTTTAATTTTCAAATAAACACAATGCTATCCACCAAATTTCAAAAACACTGTATTATTTTATCAGTTTCTCAATCTCAATTTTTCAAGCTGATATGGGTTTCTAGTTATCATTTAGCTCAAAAACACTCTAATTTATTATATATCCAGTAATATAATAGGAGACCAGGAAAGGAAATAATTCCAATTTCTCAACAAAATTTCCTTAAAGCACAAGGAACAAACAAAAAATCTCTGACTTAAATACCTCTAAGGTGGAGTAACATTCTTCATAACATTTAAATGCTTTTAAATAAATTAGTTAGCTTATAACTGCCCTGATAGAAAAACTAAGTAAATAAGAGGGATTTATTTACCGTAAGATTGTACAACTCCACTAATCAGTCTTGTGTTGATGGTTTCACCATTTCTTTCCTTTTCAATCAGTTTTAAGACAGCATTTGTTACCTTTAGAAAGAATACAGAAAAAACACGAGATATATAGGGTTACAGAACACAATGTAGGTTACATATCCCTCAAACATTCAAAGCCAGTAAACAATGCAAAGTGACAAGCATGAGACACTCTAAAGACATGAGGTAACTGATCAAAGTGGGAAGGCTTCTTAATAGAAAAACATAAACATTCACAGAGTAGCTACCTGTTTATTCAATGGCCTGAACAGACAATCTCTCCATGTCACCAATGCAAGCTGTATGGAAAAAGGAAAAAAAGTATTAAATGTCTCTATTTTACTGTTTGCTCAAGATATAATTTGAATTCTACATTTTATCAAAATTTCTAGAGTAAAACTTAGAAAAAATTTACTATTACGATGAAATCAGAGTCACTCTCCTGAGTTAATCATATTGTGCAGGTATTTTAACAGTCAAGTTTGTAAAAAGAAAATTTTGATTTAAGAGGAATATTCACATGAGCTTAAAGAGCAGCAATAGATTCAATCTATAAGTTTGTTTTCTGGATCCAACAAACTTGAAGCCATAGATTGTTACTAGAAAACTTTCAGTGCCAGGGATGGGATACCTTCCAATGAGTTGTTGGCCAGGGAGGTTCCTGAGGCCCTCAAAAACATTGCAGGCCATTGCCAAGGTTCTTAGTTGCTCACCAGAACAAGACAGTAAGATCCTGTTGCTGAAGACCACACATACTTGGGTTGTAGGTCACTGAGAAATTAAGTTGGAAACCCCCCTCCCTGTTAACCAGATGACAGAAAACTGGAAAAACCTATGACTGCATGCAGCCCTATGGGAGAGAGAAATTGTCAACAGTAGTAAACAGCAGTAGACCTTGCAAGCCTTAAGACTGACCAGCCAGGACAAATGAGCCTACTGGGGCAAAAGTGGCACATCTGTGATGGGGGAAACCAACCACTCGCTAATTGAACTGGAGGCCCACTGCCTGGTTCTGAAGACCTAGTCAAAAGCCTATGGCTGGAGAGGTCATGAGACCTAGGGGAGTAATGCCTGATGTTGTCTGGCTAAATACATATCTTATGCCTACCAAAATGCCTTATGAACATTGTTTTTTAAATGTGGATACCCAAATAATAATGCTAAAGAGAAGCTTCTCTTTTCAGATAGCAGTGACCTCTGGGATAACTCAAGTCACCATAGGGCTGAGAAGTGGTGACAGTGGAGTATACAGCACTGGGACATCTCTATCACACCTCCTCAGGCTCAGGGTCAATTGTGGAAGAGGTTAGGACTGCATACAAATACAATCTTCCAGACACAAAATGGCCTTGATATTCATTACTTAGAAGTGCCCGACACTACCTTCCTAAGACCTTCAAAATGGAAGGAAAAGATGATGATATCCAGACAAAATAGAGACTCATGGGGGGGGGTAGGGAGGGAATTATCATGGCTTATTGTTTACAATTATGCAAGCTGTCAATATAAAAGTGAAAAAAATTATCTTAGTTTCCCAATAGTCATCAAGATAAGCTATAGATTATACAAATCTCCCACGTTCTGTATGGTGGGGGCTTCAGGGTGTGTTCAAGTATAAAAGCATCAGACTATGTGCTTGAGGTGGGTGTGATGCCTTGGGCATAAACTTTTCAGACATTCAATCCCAGTGTATTTGTGTGCAACTGTGTATAAGATATGCAGCTTAAACTGATTAAATAAATATATGGCCTATTTTTTTTACTCCCGGGATTTCCCATAGGAGTTGTATCAAGATTAATTACTGTAAAAATGGTCTCTGAAGGAGAAATGTAAGAAGACTTTTAAACTTGCTGGGAGAGGTGTTAGTATGTCCAAATAAAACTGAAATTTGTGAGTTTAACATCCAAATACAAACTGTGGAGAAACTCATTTAAATATAAATGTCATCAGTCATTTCCTCCAAATTTAACCAGAGATAAAACTGTTAAGCAAACAAAAACACCCTGGGTTTTTCCTTGAAGTACATTGTTTTACCCAACTCTGAGACAAAAATGATCTGTGGGGCTGGAAAGAAGGCTCAGCAAAGCCTAGTAATGACCCAGGTCGATTCCCCAGTACCCAAGCAAAGTCAGATGCACCAAGTGGCACATGCTCCAGCAGTGACTGGAGATTCTGTTATGCCCATTCTGCATTCTATCTCTCTGCTTGCAAATAAAAATTTTTCAAAAAGAAAAAAAAAAACAATAAAAAACCAACAACCCCCCAGGTTTGTAAAATAATATATTAAAAAAATTTTTTTTTTTTTAGGGCTGGAGAGATGGCTCAGCAGTTAAGGCACTTGCCTCCAGTGCCTAAGGCCCCGGGTTTAATTCCCCAGTACCCACATATGCCCCTGGTGTGCTCGCTTGCTCTCTCTCTCTCTTTCTCTGCTTGAAAATAAATAAATAAAACATATTAAAAATTTTTTTTATTTGAGAGAAAGTGAGAGTGTTTTTAATAATACATATTTTTGAAAAGAATATGAGTAAATTAAATTATGTAAAGAATTTTCCAAGTGGTGTCTCCACAGCCTAAAGGCCATATTGGAAAGTATTTTTAACACAGTATGAGCAATAAATACTCAAGGCTAACAGAACAAAATTTAGATTTTACTACTATCAGTAAAAGATACTGGAAGATAGGGGCTTCCTTCTTTTTCAAGACAAAGGCGACCCTGGAGAGGTGCTCAGAAAGTCTCTTTCCCTACCCACATGCTCGGCCAGTTGCTGTTCTTCAGGCCTCCTCAGGAGTGAGGCAGCACACTGGCTCTAGGTGGGTCCTGGGGAATCAAACCAGGGCATTGGGCTTTGCAAGCAAGCACCTTTGACCACCGAGCCATCTCTCTAGTCCCAATGAAAGTAGATTTTTAAAATAATAAAAAGTTGAATCTTGATAGAGCATCTTTGTACTTTCTAAGCTTGCTTTGATTACTAAATAAAGTACACAGAAATATGAAAAGGCTAGAATGACTTTTGGGAGTTGCAGTAAGGTACACATATGGTACTTTAGGTCAAGAAAGTTTCTAAAAGAAAAATCAACTCAAACCATGCCATCCCCCACCCTGACAACTTTGAGTATCAAGAGAATATTAATTCTTGAAAATGAGAAAGGGAAACATTTCAAAACAACATGATAAACAGGATATACAATTGGTCAACTAAAGGAAAATGTTTAAGAAAAAGAAAATCACAAATTTCTCAAATCAAAAAACTGAAACCGGGCTGGAGAGATGGCTCAGCGGTTAAGGCACTTGCCTCCAGTGCCTAAGGCCCTGGGTTCAATTCCCCAGGACCCACATAAGCCAGACCCACAAGGTGGTGGCCCTGGTGCGCACCCGCGCTCTCTCTCTCTCTGCTTGAAAATGAATAAATAAAATATTAAAAAAAAAAAAAAACTGAAACCTACATCTTTGTTAAAACTGCCTAGAGATAATAAGTAACACAGTTCTGGTGTAGAATCTGGAATCTATAAATGCTACAAGTCAGCACCTGGGTTACATTAGGTTTTTCTTTTAATTAAATGTGTCAAAAGTGAAGCACTAAAAATATTGCTATAATAGCAATAATTTGTATATGGAGATATTATGCAGAATCTGTATTTTAATAAACTGGTCTAAAAAAGGGGTATTATCTCTGTGTGCATGTACACATGCCCATGCCCATGAGCACACAGCCTGTTCTGTGCTACTTGAAAGAGCCACTCCTTCTCCTCAATGCTCTAGAACTGTGGCTGAGAATCATCTGGAGAACTTTAAAGACATATTTCTGGGTGTGTCTGTGGTTTCTACCTAAGCCTAGGATGAAGGCTGAGAATGTGCATCTCTAACTAGTTTCCAGGTGACATTAATGGTTCAGGTTTACAGATCACACTTTGAAAATTCCAAGGGCTTTAAAGACTGAAGAGATATATTAATGAAGGTGATTTCCTAATTAATTTGGGGTCTTCTCCTAGATGCAGAGTTCTAGACCATGAGATGCAGAGTTCTAGACCATGAAAATACTTGAGGGAAGGAAGGGACAGGAGCCTGATTTGCTGGTGATTGCCAGCATTCAGGGCTCTGGCAAAACCTCAGGCAGTTCTAGGCAAAAGATTAATGTTTGAACCAATAATTAAGGGAGATGCTGTGAAAAGAAAAAAAAAAAAGCAACTGTGCAACTTGTATTCTAGAGTTCAAATGTCCTATCCCTGTACTTCCTTTCTACAATTTAAGGGTCATTTATTGACAAAGAAATTTAGTCTTAATGTTTGCCCAGATTCCTTTGCTGGAAGAATATATAGTTAAACACATTAAAAAAATCTTACTGAATAGATTTCATATATTCCTTTTCGTCCTTCATCGCATTCACGGCGAACCCAATGTCTATTGAGGTAGGCACAGATTCCATTTAGCACTTTGCTGGAGAATCGGTAGTCTTCCCACTGCTGAGTGTAGAACTTCAGGACACTCTCGTCCATCAAATCTTCTCCATCCTAAAAGCAAGTTCACTAAAGCTTTAAAATGACTAGCTTGTTACATAAATATGAAATTAATAAAAAACTTAATAGCATTGAAAATACATCCATATATAGTTGTAGACAGGGTAAATAACTGTTTGAACATGTGCTAAGCAATATAAATTTTCACAGCATAGAAAAAAAGATTTTTTAAATGTAATTAGAACTTTTATGGCCCCAAATATGCATATACACCCACCATAATAAATGGAATTACAACTCTAGGAAAAAAAAACCCTGGAGCTTTTAGATTCTTAACATGGCTGACTTTGTGGAAACTGTCCCGAGATTGGCAATACATTCAAAGGAAAGGTTGCAAATGGAAAAAAAAAAAAAAAAAGCTAATACCCTGGACTTTTAGAATGTGAGGGCAACTTACACATCCCTTACCCACTTACCCACCTCCACTGAACTGTATTATTTTTTTGAGGCATAGTCTTACTAGGTTGCCAAGGCTAGCCTTAAACTATGCAGCCCAAGGACAGCATATGGATATGGATAGGATATGTAACCCCTCTAGCTAGTAAACCACCTGGCCTCACCCTCCCTAGCAGCTGGCATTTTAAGTTTGTACCACCATGCCCAATGGCAATTTCTTTTTATTAAGGAATTTACCTGCAAAGTACCTTTGATACTTTCACAATAGAAAAAAAAAATCAATGGGGCTGAAGAGATGGCTTAGCGGCTAAGGCGTTTGTTTGCCTGCAATGCAGAGGGACCAGAGTTCGATTCCCCAGTGCCCATATACAGCCAGATGCACAAGAGGACGCATGTGTCTGGAGTTCACTTGCAGTGGCTTGGAGGCCCTGGTGTGCCCATATTCTCTGTCTGCCCCCCATCTCTCAAATAAAATAAATGTATTCCATTAACAAGTGATACTGTATGTTAACATATTCAATTTAAAAATACTTCTTCCTTTCAATGTACCTAAAATTATAAATTTTTGTATCTATTTTCATTTTGTTATCAAAATTTTAACAAGATTTCTGCAACTTAAACCACAATAAAAATTTATTTATTGGAGTGCCATGGCCTCTTGTCACTGCAAACAAACTCCATATACATGTGCCACTTTTTAAAACATTTCACATGCTTAGTATAGCTGCAAAACACCTTACCTTAAGAAGATTTGTCAAGTAATTCTTCAAAAATTCCTTAAGTCGCTTATACAATTCCAAGCCAACAAACTGAGCTCCTCCAGGTGTCTGCCCCTTTTTTGACTTGGTAGGAGGCACTCCGGCCCCCCGGGCTTGGTTGGACTGGTGTACACTAGTACAGTAATTATAAACATGACTTGGAGAAAGCTAAGGAAATCAACATGCATTGTAGATCAACATGAATGCATTTCCTTCTATTTCAGTATCAGTACAATCCTAATATATTGATCAAAAGAGTGGAAAAAGATCCCATTCACACTATCAATAAGCCTGAAAGCAGCTAAAGCCCATTCACAAGAATGTCCACAATAAATGGAATTACAACTCTAGGAAAAAAAAAAAACAAACAAACCCTGGAGCTTTTAGATTCCTAACATGGCTGACTTTGTGGAAACTGTCCCAAGATTGGCAATACATTCAAAGGAAAGGTTGCAAATGGGGGGAAAAAAGCTGCTAATAATCACAGTTAATCACAATATCTGCCTATGAATAACATTTCCAGAAGCACCAATGATATACATACCACAATAAGCAACCCTTTCTTCTTAAATGACTTACAAGTAGATTTACACAAACCTACATACATTCTACATCCTGAGTATAGAGCATGCAGGAGCGCCATGTCCTCATATTATAACAGATGTCTAAACCTGGACAACAGCTGGTTCTCACCACCAAGTGGGAGAGGAACCAGCTGAGCATTAGGGTGGGAGACGGAGACAGGAAAGGCAGAGAACTGCATTCTGTAACCTCACCTACATGCATTAGACCAACACTGGCTCAGAGAGGAGGAGAGAGAACAGCAGCAACAGAAGACAATAACAAAATAAGCATTTAAGAATTGACCAACTGGGGGGTCGTAACTCTTAAAGTGGTTCTACTACATAAAGCATACAGAATTCTGTTTTGAGTGACTACTATACACCATGACACTATGGCAGCGTGTTTGAACAATTGAATCTGAGAGTTTCTGACAGGAAAGTTTAGTTCTGACACTACCTCTCACCAGTTCTGAAAAACTTTTGGCCTTTATCTTGTCAAACATTTCAGCTGCTCTTTTTACTTTACTGTAGTTCTTCTACTGCTTGTATACTGGACATTTTCATTTCTTTCATAAGTCAATGTCTTCAATTACTTTGCTGAAACTGATTTTTCCTGACCCACCATCTAGTTAACTGATGCTCTTTCAGCTGTGTCAAACTTGTTAACTTTGATTTCATTCTACATTAACAATTACTTTTTCTTTGTAAAATGTCTTTAGAACTCTAAAGTGTTTTGTTCCCTTATACTTTTATTTTCAAATTATTTCAATGTGTGTATGGGTATACCAGGGTGTCTTGCTACTGCAATGAATGCATGCACCACTTTGGTGCATTCAGCTTTACATGGGTTGGGGAATTGAATGTGGGCCATCAGGCTATGCAAGCAAGTTCCTTTAACTACTGACACATCTTCTGAGCCCCAACTTTCTTACTCTTCTATAGCACTATCGTTTTGCACACATGGACATACTCTATCCAAGGATCCTATTATTTGAAGCTGTGGTGGTAGAGGGAGATCTAATTCTGCTTGAAGTAAGTCCTGACTTCTTTAGGGTGGGCTCTCTCCTGTGCACTACACTCAAGCCTCAAACACACCTGCTTATAAATTCTCAAGACAAACTTTCCCCACCCTCCTCACATCCAGAGCTCAGCTTAAATACTTTGTTAACCCTACCCCTTCCTCAAAATTGAGCTGAGCCTGGTGCATGCTGAGCAAGCAATTTACCTACCACCTGAGCTATACCCCCAGCCCCTCTAGCTCATCTTTTCTCTAAGGGATACTTAGGAGCTGGAGAGATGACTCAGCAGTTAAAGGCACTTTCTTGCAAAGCCTGATGGCCACGGTTCGATTCTCCCAATACTCAGGTAAAGCCAGATGCACAAAGTAGCACATCTGTCTGGACTTCATTCACAGTGGCATGAGGCCCTGGCACACCCATTCTCTCCTCTCTAATAAAAAATTAAATAATACAGGATATTTAGGTTTCCATGGCAATGCCAGCTCCCAGCCTCTAGCTCACCAACCCAGGGCTCTGTATCCTCGCGTTGTGTGACTACCACCTTCCAATCCACCTCTTGCAGGAATGAAGCCTTATGCTGCCACCCACACAGAAGCTCAGAGCAGTCTGTACCTCCCCTTTTTAATTCTCTGTTTGCTTCAGAGACCCAAGAACTCCCCTGGCTGTGTGCAGACACTTCTGTTCCCTCCAACATCCAGCTGTGGTTGCTTGGCTCTAGAACTGTTAGGTTATCTACTTCATCATGATTTCTTAGCTATCTATCACTTTCCAGCCATTAATTAACAAAAGGTGTTTTAAAACAAGCCCAGTGATAGGTGAAGGGAAGGAAAATGGAGCTTCTATACACATTGCAAGTCAGAACATACATACAACTGTTTTGGAATATGACTTGGGGCTATTCAAAAACCTTTCTTTTTGGTTTTTTGAGCTAGGGTCTGCCTCTAGCCCAGGCTGACCTCGAATTCACTATGTAGTCTCAGGATGGCCTGGAACACATGGGATCATCCTACCTCTGCCTCCAGAGTACTGGGATTAAAGTCAGGCACCACCACGCCCGGCTCCAAAAACCCTTCTTTTTGGTACAGCAATCATCTTGTAGCACTCTGGTTAGCAATCAAAAGGACTGAATATGCTGCCACTTAAGTGACACTACATTCTTATCTGATGAAAATTTCCCTTTTCTTAAAGATTACCTGCTTTAGACTTAAACAAATTTATGAAAAGTTAAAACTGGCTAGGGCAGCACTAAAATATTTTTACCCAGAGTCTAAATCTTCTGTGAGTCATAGGATTCTTGTTAAGGAAGTCTGTGCTTTCCCACATATCACCCTCTCAACTGTTAAGTGTGTTAGCACATAGTAATAGTCCAAATCTGCTTGCAGGATTTTCTTCTCCTTTGCTTCCATCCATGAAAAACATGAAATAATGCAACAGAATTGATAATAACAAGCCAGAGTGCTTAGCCACCCTCCCACCCAGTGGTAACTATTTTTATAGGACAGTGCTTCTAGACTTTCTTCTTCACTTTCCAAGTGGACATGTTGACATCCTTAAACATCGCATGTGCTGTTTCACTGGCAGTCTGTGTGTAAACTGCTGAGCTCCTAACCGAAGTATGAGATTCCCAACCCTACCTCCAGTTTCTACATCCTGATAGTTAGTCCAGAACCTACATTAAAACTGTTTTGGTTTCAGGACCAAAGTAACCCGTCACATTCTGGCAATTATCTATAGACTCTGAAAAATATAGGAATAATTAACTACCTAAGGCATCAGAGAACAATCAAAAGGATTAGACTAATGGATAGACTATTCTTGGAAGATGGAAATGGCAAAAATATAACAGGAAAATCAATATACTTAAGAGAAAGACAACAGAGACAGCATAGAAATGACCCGAATACTGGAATTAGAAGACGAGGATTTTAAAACAACTATCATTACTCTACTCCGGGATATAAAGAAATATGCTTGTAAAGCCGGGCGTAGTGGTGCATGCCTTTAATCCCAGCACTCAGGAGGCAGAGGTAGGAGGATCATCATGAGTTCAAGGCCACCCTGAGACTACATAGTGAATTCCAGGTCAGCCTGGGCTAGAATGAGACCCTACCTCGAAAAGCCCCCCCCCCAAAGGAATATGCTTGTAATAAACGAAAAATGTAGCAAAAATACTGTTAAAAAAACAAGAAATTTTAGAACTGAGATTTACAATATCTACAATTACCAAAAAGCCACAATGAAGCTCAGAGTCATGTATTTTGAGACAAATTAACAAAACACAAGTCTATTAACCCAAAATTCTACATGCAGTGAAAATATTCATATAAATGAAGGTGAAGTAAATATGTTTTCAGACAAAACTAAGGGAATTCACATATTACATTCCTGTTTCAGGCTGAAGGAATTACATGGAATCTTGAATCTTTAGGAAGGAATGACAAATATTAGAAATAGTAGGTACTTAGAGAAGTATAAAAGACTTTCTTCTTTAAAATACAAAGCATGGATTCAAACAGTTACAATATTGTTTTGTGTTCAGAAACACCTAGATAAGCTGAAGGAGGGTTGGGATGCTTGTTGTAGTCAGTTCCACATTGCTGGGATGAACAATGTCCAAATCAGACACTGTTTTGGGAGGTATGGGATTTATTTTAGATTCCAGATCCAAGGGAAAGTTCCATCAATGACAGAAGAAGCTGGCTCCAATTCATAAATCCAAGCAGAGAGAGAAACCACCACCAGCCAGCAAAACCAAAATGCAGAAAGTATAAATCCTAGCAGCAAGAAGGACCAGAAATCAAATCTCTCTGCACACCTTTGGGATGAAATTCAGATCTGCCCCCAAGCACTTCCTTGGGCTGGACTCCAGGATCTGGACTCTAGGATCTGCCCCCACTGACATCTCCTTCAGTCAGGTAGCTGTAGACCCAAGTTACAAACTTTAATAAAACACCTGAGTCTACTGGGGACATACATTCCAACTACCACATTCTGCCCTTGGCCCCCAATAGATGCATGACCACCTCACATTATAAACTGTATTCAATCCAACTTCAAAGGTTCCCATAGTCTTTATTGTCATTAAGATTATTCCAAAGTCCCAAGTCTTTTAATTGTGAGTCCTGTAAAATCAAAGTTACATACCTCCAACATATAATGGCACAGAGTAAACATTTCCATTGCTACAAAGCATAACAAGGAGAGATTGGACCAATGTAAAATCAAAAACCATCAGGTAAAATAACACTTGCAGTTCAAATCCAATATCTATAACCAGTGAGGACAGTCTGGATTTCCAATTTCCATACCTCCAGCTGGGCTGAGTAGCCAGAGAAAACTTCCATCCCAAGCCAACTACACTCCATGGCAGCCTTTACACAGTCCTGGTAAATCCAATATATCTTTGGGTCTCCACTGCAAACCACAGTCCATCTTACAATGGCCTCACTGGTTTCTGTATCAGGGACATAATGCCCTGCCTATCATGTTGTATTTCAGCAGTGGCTCCTGAAACAGTGTGTACTTCATGACCCACTTCCATGCATTTTTCATGCTTTCAAAATAAAATCCATGGGTGTAAAGACACAGCCAG
Organism: Zapus hudsonius; assembly: GCA_004024765.1. NCBI lineage: Eukaryota > Metazoa > Chordata > Mammalia > Rodentia > Dipodidae > Zapus > Zapus hudsonius. The sequence continues at coordinate 386 of PVHP010038782.1, read as the reverse complement.
ATAGTTAATCTGGGGAGGAAATAAATTGTGACCTCGAAGAGCAAAGTTCTTCCATTCAGCCATCTCCTTCCAAGAGTTTACGTTTCTACCATTCAGTCATCACTGGGTGGAATCATCACAGGCATCTTTCAATTGTCTCAATTTAGGGCAGTTGAGCCATCCTTAATCATGGTAATCTGCTTGACAATAGAAGCTTCAGTAACCCGAAACCTGTCTGTGCCAGTAACTTTAAACTTCCTTGAATTTTTCCAACTTTAAATTTTGTATCTTCTAGCTCTATACCTTCCACCAAACACATCAGTTCATTACTATTATTGTTGTTTTTCGAGGTAGGGTCTCAATCTAGCCCAGGCTGATCTGGAATTCACTATGTAGTCTCAGGGTGG
>PVHP010038781.1:0-16707 GCA_004024765.1 Zapus hudsonius | reverse complement strand
GGTCTGTTCCATTATACTCATTAACAAGGCAAGCTGCCTTAGTCGTATTTATTCTCTGAAACCTTTGGCATCGATTCTGTTGTATGCCTGAATGCCCACTGCCAAGCCCATTGGCCTTTGTCCTAGCAGAGATCCACTCGCTCGGGCACCACTGCCCATCACTTATCACTGTTAAATACAGCCATTACGTGCTGGCCCAGGCTACACTGTTTATCTGGGACAATAACGAGTCCCTGAGGACAGGCTGCTCCCAGGTAGCAGCAGCTATTCTGGGACACGCACAAGAGTAAAGCTCTGTGATCAATGAACGGAGCCGCCTGCAGCAGTTGATAAACTCCGGTGTCATGCCAGACACTGGTTCCTCACCCAGCCCATGCCAGGCAGCCTGCTTTCCCCAAGGTGGGTCCTTTCCTCCCTCGTAACAACAGCTGCTTCATGAGAGTGATGAAATGCCTTTTATAGGGATGGAAACGTCTCACTTTTGAAATGGATGACATCTCTTCTTGCAGCTTACCAGTCAGTGACAATTATTGAAGAATAGCCACACTTGTGACAGGAAATGAGTCCTGGTAAGGAGGGAGTGTGGGGGGCCATGGATGAGCCTCAGTTTAGCTGGGCTCTGGTCTGAATTACAACTTCATTACCGTGGTGGTTCTGGGGTTCTGATAAAGTAAGGTCCATGTATAGTTAATTTTTAAACCAAATACAAGGCATTTTACTTATTTTATTATGTTTCTTTTTTTAAAGATAGTGTCTCTCAATAGTCCAAGATGACCTCAAACTTATATAGCTGAGAATGACCTTGAATTGATCCTTCTCCTTCTACCTCCCAAGTACTGAATTACAGGCAGGTACACCATGCCCAACTTAATATATATATATATATATATATATATATATATATTCATTCCACTTAGTATGTAATTATTTCAAAGTAACAACAATGTAACTGAAGTGTCTGTGATTGTCTGCATCTCACAGATTTAGGAAATTATTTGATCAGCTGGAGAAAGGCAAGCTGAATAGAAGTCTAGGACCCCTACAGTCAGGGAGCATTACTCCCAAGTCTCGCCTTGACATTGGTGAGTTATAATGTCTAAACTGGAAGGGGCCCTAGAGACACACACCACCTCGCTCTCTTACTCGATTTTGAAAAGTTATTTGATAAGAAGAAACAAACGTGTTTCATTCAAGTCCCATTCAATACAATACCAGCTAATGTGCTTTCTCATGGGTTGGCAGTGTCCCTTGCCTGTAGTCTGCTCCCCACGCCCACTTGTGACTCTCTGGAGCAGGGGGTGCTCTGTGTCTCTGCTGAGGATGCTAAATCCTGCTGACTTAAGTGACTCATCCAAGGTGTCACTGAAAAGGCCACGGTTAGAATTCCTCTTGTGATCTACCACACAATACAGTAAACCATTTCCTTCCAAAATTCTGCTTTGGACAAAAAAAGCCAAATGCTTATTATGCTCAAGTTACATTTGCTATTTTTCTCTATTATCTGAACATGCACATTCTAGGTAACAAAGAAGGAACCCCTGGGCTGGAGGGATGGCTCAGTGGTTAAAACTGATAGCTTGCAAAGCCTCTTGCCAAGGTTCAGTTCCCTAGTACCTATATAAAGCCAGAAACAAAAGGTGTCGAATACATCTGTTGTTCACTTGCAGTGGCAGGAGGCCCTGGTATACCCATACAACTTTCTCTTTCGCTTCTTCATAAATAAATAAATAAATTTAGTCCCTTGGGAAAAAAGCAGCTTTATGTGGCTTTATGTAGCTGCACATGGCCTGAGTGTCAGGAACAGATTTTTATGATTTTAGGTGAGGTTTGGAAAACTAATCTTTCCCATATTTTATTTTATTTTTTACCACCAGCCAATTAGAGAGAGGAAGTTCCATATTAGTGTGAACACCACTGCGAAAAATAAGCACAAGAATACCAGTCCCTTCTCTAAGCAGCAAAGGAGAAAGGGCATCATTAATGAGGTAGAACATCTATTAATGAGATAGAGCATCAATTAATAAGACAGGGCATCAATTAATAAGAAAGGGCATTGATTAATAAGATAGGGCATCGGTTAGTAACTGCTTTCTGCAGCCTTTCCCGCCCTTGAGCTCAGATGTGTAGATATGTATATTTCCTCTCTTGGAATCAGCTCTTCGGTGTGGAAGAGCCATGCAGTGGGTGTCGAAATGGGATCCTTGTCTTTGGCTTAAGATGTGTCTCCCTGGGAGAAAAGACAGATGAGGTTCTAATCTATCACACTGTGAACTTGAACATTCAGCCCCCTCTATGTGAAAGATAGAGAAATCTTATGAGAATTTCTGAAGTGGTTTCTCTAACTTCTGGGCTTTACAACATGGAAGTGTTTTGTTTTCCCATCACACATCAAAGAGAAGGAGTTCTGAGCCTGATGATTTCAATGGCTAAAAACACTTGCTGGCCAAGTCTGATGACCAGAGCTTGGATCTCCGGAATCCATGTAAAACCAGATGCAGGTACTTACTCGTCCCTACACAAAACTATAGCAATGGAAGGTAGAGTCAGAAGATTTTTGGAAGCCCTAGGGCCAGCTACCCTGGAGCTCACAGTGGCAAACATGACAGACCTTGCCTCTAACAAGGTGGAAAGCAAGGACCAACACCTTGAGGTTGTCCTCTGACCTCCATGTGTGTGACATGGCACATGCATCATGGTATACACATGCCCAAATATGTATGCACACACACACACACGTGCACACACACACACACACACACACAGAAATATGTTCTGGGCTTCAGAACCACTGTGATAATTCTTACAATAAGCATCTACTATGAGACATAGCTCCCAGGTATTTGATGCTGTTCACAATGGAGTGGTGAACTCTGAAGATGGGGCTCTATCTTCATTTCTTATATATAAAATATGTACAGTGGCACTCACTGCCTGGAGTCTATGGAGCCAGGCTGCTGTCAAACCCACGGCTGACATTTGCTAACCACAGAATTCTGGATAAAAGCCTTTACCTTTACATGTCTCAGTCTCTTTACCTATGTGATGAGTTTATTTTATTTATTTATTAATTTATTTTCAAGGAGAGGGGAGAGAGAGAGAAAAAAAGAATGGCACATCAGGGCCTCTTGCCACTGTAGATGAACTCCCCAGTTGCATTCACCACTTTGTGCATCTGGCTTTATGTGGGTATCTGGGGACTTGAACCCAGACCATCAGGCTTTGCAAAAAAGTGCCTTTAACCACTGAGTCATCTCTCCAGCCCTGCAATGAGTTTAAAAATAGCACCTCTGGCACTGTTTTAAGTAGGTAGCATACATACATTTCTGGTGCGTAGACAGTCTCCAATAAGCATAAATTATTTTGGTTATTTAACAACAAAACAAAAACACAGAAATGCTATAAAACTTTCCCCTATCCTCACTGCTGGGAAGGGACAGTCAATTTTCAAATCCAGGAAGGTCTCACTCCAGCCCTGGGCTCTTACTCAGGCAACGTGACCTTTGCAGTAGGATGCTAACTGTCATTCTTAGGGCATCTCTGATGAGCCACGCTTTCATGTCCCCTTACCTGTCCCTCACTGAAATCTTTTCATGACTCACAACATACAGAAGGAGGCTCAGAGATGTGAAATCTCTTCCCCCCAGTAATAAATAGCTCCACCAGGATTTGAACCCAGGCAAGCGCAATCACAAGGCAAGTTGTTCTTTCCCATAAATCCACCCTGCTCCTCCCTTCTCTGCCAGGAATCCATTGTCATCATGTAGGGAAGCTTCCGGCCTGGAAAACGGGATCTGAGAGGAGCTGCTTCTGAAAAAAAAATCTGTGGGCACTGTTACAGTGTCACCTGAGTGCCCTCCCCATCCTATGACTAGGAAAGCACTTATGTCCTCTGCACAGCCTCTAATATTCTTAACTACTATAAACAAGACAAGGTCCCAGGCAGCATCCCACACCGTGCCCTCACACAGCTGGCCTCAGCTCAGAGATGCTGGCCAGTCAGAAGGTGGCACTCCTGTTTCCATGACAACCCAGGGCCTGCCAGAATCCCCTTTGTTGGATTGTAGAATGTCTGTTCGTTGTGAGGTTTGCTTCTACTGTGAGCCATGAAGTCACCTTGGATCTACCTAGAAAGAATTTCTTCAGTGTCCAGTTACAATGGTTTACATACTTAAGACATAGACGTGGCAGCCATCGCCCCTCACCCTCTGGTTAGAACATCCATTGCTGGTAATGAGCCTGTCATCACTAGCTGTGACTAGTCTTTCCTCGCTTCCTTTCAGTCTCTGAACAGCTGCCGAAGTCATTTTCCTCAAACACAGATTTCATCCTGTCATTGCTCTGCTTGAGGTCACTGAGATTGTAGTCATTAACCCATCAGGGACCAAGCCCTCCACCTCCCTTGCTCTCCTGAATACTCAGGCTTCTTACCTTCAGTGGTCAAGGCCTTTGCTGCAACCAAGTGCAATAGCCTGTTCTTGGCTCCATCCTGCTGCTAGCCGATGCTCCTCCTAGCTGAATTCATCTGCTTTAAACACATCATCAAGAGACCCTTCTTGGGCCAGACAGATGTCTCAGTGGTTAAGGCACTTGCCTGCAAAGCCCAACAACCTGGGTTCGATTCCCCAGTACCCACAAAAAGCCAGATGCACATGCATCTGGAGTTTGTTTGCAGTGGCTAATGGCCCTGTTGCTCCCATTCTCTCTCTCTTTCTCTCTCTCTCTCTCTCTCTGCTTGAAAATAAATATCTAAGAAAGAGACCCTTCTCATTCATTTGATCAGACTAGGTGACTATTAAGCTTTTTGGATTGAAATACATAAATACATACAAATTCCAAATATAGGATTTTTATAAGATAGGACTTCTATGAAAAAGAATACACACACACACACACACACACACACACACACACACACACACACGACCAGCTGACCAATCAGTGTGAGAAGTGTTGTCAAAATCAGGACGAAAGGCCCCAGGGGGAAATTTAATCAGTAAAGTACTTATCTCACAAGCATGAGGACCTGAGTTCAATCCCCCAAAATCCATGTAACAAAAGGATGGCCATGGTGGTGTGTGCTTGCCATCCATCTCAGAGCTGGGGAGGTGAAGACAGACAGGTCCTTGGGGCTCACTGGTGAGCCAATTTAAATGCACTGTCAGTTCCAGGACAGTGAGAGACTCGGTCTCAAAAGAGGTGGACAGTGTCTAAGGAGCTGTGGCTCTGGCCTCCACACACATGCACACACACACACACACACACACACACACACACACGTGTGCTTGTGCGCCCACAGATACATGCACACACATACATGCGCAAGAATAAGGACTAGAAAGAACCCTGAATGGCTCTTATCTTCATGTGCAAAGTCATAATCTTTTCCACCCAATTTTTCATAGTTTTTCAATCAGTATTAAAAGTTCACATTGCCCCCAAATTTGGGGGATATGAAAAAATCATTAAGTCTCATGTTTGTGATGTCATCATCTCAAATGGGAGGAATGGACGGATCTGGGTGTATTTTTGGTTTGGCAAACTCTAGAACTATTTTTTCAAGCATTTGGGGTTTGGCTAAAACAAACCCTTATTTTGCCAAAGACTTTGGCCTTAATTTTTAAACCCATGTGTATTTTAAAAGAAATTCAATCTATATGTTTCTGACTCATTTACACTTAACTCATGAAAACGCTGTTTGGTGAGAGCTGTTAGATGTCCCAGAAAGTTTATGAGGCTTCTTAAGCCTTGGTTTCCCCCAACGCTCTTACTACAAAGTTGTATTTTGCTAGTCATAAAGGAGTGTGAGCCCCAGAGGCATGTGATCAGGTTGAGATTTATAACTTCCTAAGCTTAAATGGATTTTGAGTTTGGAAAAGGCTTTGTAAGTGTGCAAACAGGCTACCGCCGACCAAGATGGGCCATGATGCTTACCTTCCAACATGAAAAGAATTCATTCTCTCCATCCATGAACTGCCTCTCGGACATTTTGGAGGAGAAATTGGGACACTTTTCATTCATATGTCAGAAGATTGAGCTCTGATATGCTAATGGGAAAGTCACTAATTACCCAAGACAAGAAACAGACTGGAACCCAACACTGTTCAGATAAGAACACTTTCCCTCTGGAGAACTGGGATTTTTTTTTTAATCACACAAACAATCAACTATGTTTAGGACTTTTAAACACATTTTTAAAGTAAGCTGAATTTACTAAAAATGCCATGTGAAGTTAAGCCAGAAAAACAAGAAAAATGTGTCTGCATGTCACGACTTCAGCCTGCCTCTCCTACGATGATGCTAAGATTCCAGTGTTCTAGTGAGAAAGAGCCTTTTGGATAATATACTTTAAAATGGCTTATAAATATTTAAAGTATAAGCATCTAACAAATCATAATGACAAAGTTTTACATTTAACCACATGTGCTCAAAATATCTTGAAATTACTCTAAATATGGGTTTAAAATATCAAAAGAGCTTGCTGATGGCGTGCAGAGCTTTGCAGAGAAACCTAAACCTGATTGTTCTTGCGTCCACATCACCCAATCTGCCCAAATTTTAAAGCCTGTGTGTGTAGATTCTTTCAGAAAAAAAGATTGTGTTACGGTCTAAATTTCCAAAACGAGAGAGCAGGGATGAAATATAGGGTTTCCCCATCCCTCACTAAGATGCAGAGGAGCTACTCTGCTCCCAGATAACTTGTTATTGGAGGTTGGCTCAAATTTAAGACAGTAACATTTCAGAAATGCTTGGAGAGCTAAGCCAGCTGCAAAGAGGATTGCATTACAAATGGAGCCTCACGTTGTATGGTAATGCCATCCCTTTTCAATACCAAAGCTCTAGTTAGGCTTTTAATTGTGTCTTTTGAATACATTATGTCCATGCTTTCCACCAAATGAGTTCATAAAGTATGTTTCTCCCTGAGATCCTTTTAATATTATCAGTCACATTCTTTCTTTCCTTCGTTTTTTATTTTGTTTTGTTTTTCTGAGGTAGGGTCTCACTCTAGACCAGACTGACTTGGAATTCACTATGTCGTCTCAGGGTGGCCTTGAACTCTCAGTGATCTTCCTACTTCTGCCTCCCCAGTGCTGGGATTAAAGGCATACGCCACCATGCCTGGCTTCCTTTGCTTGTTTTAAAAGAAATTTATTTATTTATTTATTTATTTGCAAGAAGAGAGAGAAAATAGGCACTCTAGATTCCTATTTGCTGAAAACAAACTCTAGATGCACACACCACTCTGTGCATCTGGCTTTACATGGGTACTGGGGAATTGAACCTGGGTCATTAGGCTTTGCAGGTAAGAGCCTTAACCACTGAGCAATCTCTCCAGCCTTTTAACACAAAACAAAACCTAGCTTGACATCAAAGAAAGACAGCTGCACCCTAAGTTTAAGGGGGAAATGAGAGGACAATGACAGCAGGGCCAAACTTGGCTTTGTCACAGGCCTGACTCAAGGCTGCGTAGAAAGGCCATCCTGCTCTCTGAGTTTCTCCCCTTGGACAACATAGCACACCTGCTTCCCTTTTGTTTTTGCTTATGACCATAATTTAGTCCTAAGAGGTACAAGAGATCTGGATGTTATGTCTGACTTCCGATTTGAGAATAATTCAGCAAACGCGGGAGGCTAGGTGAAAGCCCCAGGGAACTAATTCCAAGGTTTGTTTTGTTTCTGTTGTTTGCTTTTGCCCCTATCATTTTCACTAGAACCTTCTAATGAACCTAATGTGTGTGTGCATTTCCCTTCCCTGTTTCTGGTCATTTCTAACTCTACCTGACTTTTTTCTCAAGACTTGGTACTTACTGCTCTCTTGAGAATGGGGCCCATTAGATGGGGCGAGTGCTGAACAGTTTATCTGTTAAAGCTGGTTTCTTTCTCGCTCTGAATAAATTCCTTCATGCCTTCGAGGCACTTAAGGAAGAGACTTACAGGATGCACTGCCTCTCCACCATCATCCACCCGCATAGGAAGTGCACTTACTGTGGCAAATGACAGGCATAAAAGATCATCACATCTACCAGATGTGATGAGAGAAAATAAAATGGCTCCCCACCCCTATGTTAGGATCTCTGTGGTCAAGAGAGTCTGGAGAAGGCAGGATGCTCTGTGGCGGTAAGTGTCCTGCACACGCGGTAAGGTTCCATGATAGCTGGTGATTGAGCCCCTGAGTCTCTGCACCTCCATGTGGCTTGTCAGCGTGAAGGTGGGTGTAAGTGATTAAATCCTGATACACAGACAGCCACTCTCTGTGACAAGGGAGTGTGTCCCTGACACCCAGTCATGGAGTGGTTTCCAGAGCTCTTCTGGGTGATGGCTGGTTAATATCTGCCCAAATGCTTTTCATTTTCTAAATTTGTTCTCTCTCTCTCTCTCTCTCTCTCTCTCTCTCTCTCTCTCTCTCTCTCTCTCTCTCTCTCTCTCTCTCTCTCTCTCGGCACTCCCAGACATCACCCCCTCAATGCCAACTTTCCTGACCTGTCCACTTCCATGATTCCAATCAGTCTCAGTGGTATTTTTCCATAGGACAGTGTCACACCATATAGTATGAACCTTGAAAGTTCAAGTTCTGGAGAAGCAAATAGCTTATTTCTTTTCTTGTTACTCTTTTCTTTTTCTTTTCTTTTTGGTTTTTCGAGGTAGGGTCTCGCTCTAGCCCAGGCTGACCTGGAATTCACTATGCAGTCTCAGGGTGGCCTTGAACTCACGGCGATTCTCCTACCTCTGCCTCCCGAGTGCTGGGATTAAAGGAGTGTGCCACCACGCCTGGCTTCTTGTTACTCTTTTCTTCCGTCACCATGGACACTTTCAGGATATGGTAACATGAACCTTTCTTGTATGGTGTCACTAAAGCAATTTATTCAAGTCATATGAGGCTACAACTTCAGTAAAGTCCACAGCAAAAATTGCTAAAAATAAATGGTAACTTTTAAGGGAAACATGCAATTAACTCAGCTTCCTTGGAGCAAAAAGGAAAAAAAGAAATCCAACTCAATTTTTGTACACATAATCTTTCAGAGATACATGGCCTACTTTCTCTAAGCCAAAAATCTGTGGACCTGTCCTGTGTCACCCCTCCCCACCCCAGTGACTCATAGGCACAGAAAACTCAGGAGGTGCTGAAGGTCATCCATGGACCAGTCCAGGGGGCAGGGAACCACTCAGGAGCTGCCGTATGGATCAAAAGGTCTGGAGATCAAGGCCAAGGCCATTATTGTACTTGCACTTGTATGACCGAGTGGCTCCCTCTTACAACAGCCCGAGAAACACACTGTTTCTCTTGCTCCGTCTTAGTCCCAGTCCTGCTGAAATGATACAGTCATGGCGATATCTGAAAGTCAAAAATGCCTGGTCACATACATTTCCAAGTCCATCCTAAACTGGTTGTCTCATCTAAAAGTCACACACTTGCACATGAAAACCTGCCCTTCAAGCCCCTGGTCGTAAGGGTTAATGTGAACACAGAGGCTCAGTGGATGAGAAATGATTTGCTACTATTCATCCAGAAAGTAGTTTTCCTCTATGAGACTGAAATTACCACAGCTAGAGCTCTCACAGGTGTGCACACCACCAACTTGGTGGCTCTTTGAAGTATTTCTGTTTAGAACTTCGCAGCCAACTGCATACTGACAAACTGACCTTTAAAAAGAATATTTGCAAGCAGAGAGAGGGGCAAGGGAGAATTGGTGTGCCAGGGCCTCTTGCCCCTACAAAGAAACTTCAGATGCATGTGCCAATTTGTGGGTACTAGGGAATTGAGCCCAGGCAGGCAGGCTTTGCAGGCAAACGTCTTTAACCACTGAGCAATCTTTCCAGCCCTAGATTGACCTTGAATTTAGGAACTGTTACCAATGCACATCTTCGATCATATCACCAAATCCTGATGCATTAAATAGCTCCTGTCTGGGCCAGGATAGCTTCCCATTGTCTGTTGTTTTACTCTTGTCACTCTCATTTTTCCCTTGCTTTAAAGTAGGCACCCAAAAGCCCAGCACTGGGGAGACAGAGGTAAGAGGATTGCTGTGAGTTCTAGGCCAGCATGGGACTACAGAGTGAATTCCAGGTCAGCCTGGGTTAGAGTGAGACCCTACCTCGAAAACAACCACAATAAAAAGTAAACACCCATTATAATATTTGAATGTTTGGCCTTTCTCTCCACCTTCTCCCAGAACCTGCTCTCTTGAACTTCTCAGCCTGAGAAACTAAATCGGCTGATATGTTACTTGTCACCTTCACTCTTTTGGCTTCTTCATGAGCTCAACCCTGGCTTGAAGCACTTGATTTTGGGATGTGGCTATAAGAAACCATGTACCCAAGAAGCCAAAATGCCAGGTGCTTTCTCCAGCTAGCTGCAGAAAATGAAAAGTTGATTCTCCACTGCCAAGCCTATAAAAGCACTGTGGAATTGGGAAGCATCTCATATTTTCTTTCTTTTTAAAAAAATATTTTTTTCTTTTTTTAAAATATTTTATTTATTAATTTTCAAGCAGAGAGAGAGACAGAGAGACAGAGAGAGAGAGAGAGAGAGAGAGAGAGAGAGAGAGAGAGTACCAAGGCCACCACCTTGTGGGTCTGGCTTATGTGGGTCTTGGGGAATTGAACCCAGGGCCTTAGGCACTGGAGGCAAGTGCCTTAACTGCTGAGCCATCTCTCCAGCCCCCCAAAAATATTTTATTTATTTATTTCAGAGAGAGAGAGAGAGAGAGAGAGAGAACACCAGGGCCTCCAGCCACTGGAAACGAACTCCAGATGCATGCTCCACCTTGTACATCTGGCTTTTTGTGGGTACTGGGAAATCAAACTCTGGTCTTTCTGTCTTGCAGGCAAGTGCCTTAACTGCTGAGCCATCTCTCCAGCCCTCATATTTTCTTTCTATAAATGTTCCTACAGTTCTAGAAACACATATGAAACTTGGCTAAGGATGTATGAAAAAGCCATCAGAAACATGCTACTTGGTATCCTAATTTAAAAAAGAAAAAAAAAAACCCAAACCAAGGGCTTGAATAGGGGTACCCTGCGCAGGTGGATAATGTTGAGCCCAGCAACCATATTAAACAAAAATCCCAGGGCCAGAGGTAGAGTATCTCTCTTGGAGCTGTTGGTCAGGGAGGCCCCTGAAGCTCTCAAACAATACAGGCCACTGCTCTTGGTTGCCCACTAGAACTAGATGTGAGTGAGAGCTGATTGCTGAAGGCACTGTAGGCTTTGGTTGCTGGACAGCCAGACCTGAGCTGGAAGCTTCCTCCTGTCAGTTAGCTTTTACAGTGCTGGAAGGTTCCACACAAGCTGCTGGAGTGAACAAGCCTTAATCCGGCTGTGGACCCTGCCTTCTATACTACTGACCTGCCAGGCAAGATGTCCCCACTGGTCTAATGGTCACATGACTGTCATAGGGGTAACCAATCACTTTTTGATGTGATGGAAGACTGGTCTCCAAGAAGAAACTCATGCCTATTTCTTGAAAACCTAGACTAAAGCCTGTGTCCCTAGTGGGAAACTTACCACTGATATGTAGACATGTGTGGCTGTCAAATTCTCTTCTCTTGTGTTTATGCCCATAGATTAGTGCTGTCTCACTTTTGATCAGAGAAGCTTCTTTGCGGTGGATGGTGATTACTGCAAAGACTCCAAACTGATCAAAGTGCTAGAGTAAGTGACCGGTGAGTGCTCAGGCTAGAGGGGAAGTCTATATCCCCCTCTCCAGGGCTCGGCAAACATCACAGAAGAGGAGCCAAAAGAACCAGAGGGAGGGGAAGAGTGGTGTAGAATGCGGTCCTCTGGGTGTGACACGCAGATATGCACTTGAACTCATAGCAGCTGTGGCTACTTGGACTCTACCTGCACAAGAACAGGCTTCATGGATGAGGGATGGGATCGCGAAGCCCTGCCCCCTTCAGGATTTATAGACATTTTTTGGTCAATGGAGGGAAAGCGACATTTTTCTCCAGTAGCCAGTGAGAAGTTGCCCATGCCCCAGTAAAAACCCCCATAACTCAAGCTCACGTAAGCAACCCAAATTGCTAATTTCTCTCTCTCTCTCTCTCTCTCTCTCTCTCTCTCTCTCTCTCTCTCTCTCTCTCTCTCTCTCTCTCTCTCTCTCTCACACACACACACACACACAGTGGAAGGGGGACTAGTTTGGAAGAGGAAAGTGCTCACCAGAGGGGGAGGGGACAAGAGAGAATAATGGTGGGTAAATATAATCAAAATGCATTATACGCATGTATGAAATCATCAAATTAAGAAATAAGAAAAAGAAATTTGGGAGCCTCAAAAGTGTGAAGTTGCATGGATCTGCTGTGCCAGGAAAGTAGAAGAAATGGGGCTGAAAGGGTTACTCCTGGTCCACATTTTTTTCATTGATTATTTCATTTAAAGGAAATATGTCATTTCCCTGGAAAACTGAGGAGGGGGAACATTTTCTTTTGAATATCATCAAACATTTGTAAATGGTTACTCTGAACTCCCCAATGTACCATAAACAAGTGTAAACTGTAGAAATTCAGAACATGTACGAACCCAAAGCACTATTGGCCAAGGCTCTAGACAAAGACGGAGAAGGGAATATCACATTTATAAATGGAATACTTTGTGGACAGAACAGTTTGGAAAAAACTTATACATTGGTTTTTCTTATTATTTGAAGGGATTTTTTTTCTCCTAGCTAACAGAAGCTGTCGAGCTCATATTTAGAGTCTTAAAAGTTATAGATCAAAGGGAGTTTAAAACCCTTTAAAATCTTCAACTAAACTTAATCAGTCCTGCATCTGGAAGAAACATCTGCCCATGACGAAGTGAAGCCAGGTAACTAGGAGCAGAAACTTCACAATGGGAGGGGAAGCTCAAACTAACAAATATGTTGACTTCTTTAAGCTGGGTTACTGATTTCAGGATACAGCATGCTTTGGGTCTATCTTAAAGAGCTGTTTAAAACCCTAATTCAGTATGAAAGGGTAGGTAGACACGGCGAGAAGACTGAATAAGAGCACATGGTGTTACTGATAGTCTCTCAGAAAGAAGCCCACAGGGAAATCACCTACCACCTCCCTGTTGTGTTTAGTTTGGGTTTTTAATATTTTCACTTTGCTGCAACCTGTCACCAGAAAGTGTTTGCCACCAGGGCACAAAAGCTATGAAGTCTACAGTTAAAGGATATATGTTCAATTTCCCCAACTATATGAACGGGCTGAGTTCCTGAAGGAACAGAAGAAAAACAGCAGTGTGTGTGCCCAGGACATCAACAAGGACCAAAGAGTGAGTGAAATTACAGCAGGTAGAGGCTGTTCTGTGAGGTGACTATGGACTACTGAGAGGGGAGGTGTGATTTACTGGAAGGGAAGTGGTTCTCCCCCTTCCCCTTAAATCTATGGCCTTGTCAACTCTCTTTAGCCCACAAAACCTGAGGATTTCTGACTTTGGAGAAATACTGTAATTTCTTAGGAGACCCATTATGAAAAGTACTTTCCAAGCACAAGAGGTACTGAGCAATTTTGTAACACTATCTTCTGAAATTGGCTGAAGCTGGGTTAATATTTTGAGCAGTGATTCTAGCCCACATACCAGACCCTCGTCTGATTATTCATATATATATATATTATATATATATATAATATATATATATATTATATATATATATCATCCAAGGTGCCAGCATATATCTATGCTTTTATGATCTTTTGGTCCCATGCTACTTACAGGCTGGTGTCACTATTCTTACCCTGGTCTCTTCACCCCAATACTGGTTGCAAAATCTTTTACCTTTCCACTCTTTCTTTAATCATATTTGATGAGTGATACTAAAATGTGTTGAAAATGACAAGTCTCAATGTTTTCTGACTTTTTGGAGGTGGTCATTTTTATGTCATGTACCTTTCCATTACTCAAAGCTTTGTGAACCAGACCGAACTACTCTTGTGAACAAAACAGGGACATGTTCGGTTGAGGTGATGGTGAGAAGGCCAAGGTCATCTGTCTCACAGAGCCGAACTTGTAGATATAAAATCCAGAGGGAACGGTGAACTGATTTAAGTACTCTGCCCCTACTGGCAAAGCCATCTGTGGAAAAAGAAATCACAAACCACAGTGGCCGAGAAAGCCTCTTGAACAAACCAGCAAGCCTTCTGCCCTGGTTCTAGACTTCCCACTCAAACATCTGGTTGTAAGTTAGGTGTCTATGTCCCACTGTGAAGCAATGGGGGGAGGTCTAGGTTTGTAGTGGGAGGGGAATGAGAACACAATGTAAGGTGAAGAATTGGAGAAGTTGTTCAATAAGAGGTCATTTTGTCGTGTTCTATGAGCATTCTCTCAAGGTATCTGGGGTGGATAAAACAAATTTAGTAAATAATGAAGGAATCAGTCTATTAATGCTTTAAAGAAAATAGAACAGCTGATGTGTGAATCTCAACTCTGATTCCAGGTAGGGCGATCTTGAGCAAGTTATGTAATTTCTCTCTCTGTTTTCTCACCCATGGAATGAAGATAATTGTTTTCTGGATCCAGGTCCAAATACATCCCAGTGAAAGACCCTCAGAAGAAAGCCCGCCCATACAAATGTAAGGGATTATTCTTCCTGTTGCGCCTCCCTGGGTTTATACTCCTATCAAACTGTAACCACCCACGGGCAGGCCCAGCAGATGTGTCCTCCATCCCTTGGGAGGAACAGTGTTCAAGTTAAGTACTCAAGAAAGGCGCAATGGTTCTGTTGCCCCACTGTGAAGCGGGGAGACTCAGGCTCTGAGTTGTGGGGACAGGACTGAATACTTGGTTCCTCTGATAGGAGCAAAATCTCTAAGCTCTGTCCTCCTCCTTGGTAACACCCGTCTGATGCCTGCTCCATGCTGCTACACGAGATTATGGTGGCTCCTTTGCAGGCCCCTCTCCCCCTCACAGTAGGCTCTGTCTCTCCCTCAGTGTTGGAAGCAGGATTCTCCACCTGAGGTCAGAGATGAACCCTCCCACTTCTGCAAGACCACCACCCTCTCTCATCTCAAAGTTACCCTCTGCAGAGGTTTGTGACCCATCAGATCAGCCGCCAAGTCCCCAGTGGGGAGAAGGCAAAGTTGGCCAGTGATGCCTGACTGGTTGGTGCAACACAGAGCTCTACACTTGCTCCATGACCCTGCCAGGCAAAGGTGGCTTTGTGGCCTGGGCTCAGCGGGCATGGGAAGGTATGTGTGAGAAGGCTGATTTTTGTTTATATTGCACAGATGAAATCCCACGGCCATGAATACAATTTGGTGAGCTGGTGGGATAGCCTGCCAATAGGGGTTCTCCCTCCCTGTTCATGGGTTCCTTCCATCTTCTAATACTGCCCTGCAACCTCATGACTGAACCTGTAACTTCCTTTTCGCAACCTCCTGTTGTCTAGCAGGGCGAATTGGAGGTGATGAGTCCGCTGAGAAAATAAGAGTGTAATTGAATAAGTGTGTTTCAAGACCGAGCTTTGGCATTGAGTGCGCCTGTCTCCGCTGTAAAATGGGAACGAGGCTATTAAACAAAAACAAAAGGCTTGGGATGAGGTGGGGGGTGAGGGAGGTGTCACAGATGTTGGATCAAAACAGCGCAGACCACGCCAGGTGCACCGCGCCTCGCCTTGGGCCTTGTGCGCAGCAAGGCTAAGACGCCCTGTTTGGTGGAGGGTAGACCAGGAGGACATACAAACCTGTTACTTATTCTGATTTCTAATTCGGAGGCATCTCCTTTTGAGTGGCGGCTCCAGGTCCTCGGGCCCCGCGGCCAGCATGGGCGAGGAGATGACGCAGGGGGCCATGGCCGTCTTCTCGGCGGGTTTTGGCACAGGCTGGATCACGCAGCCGGTTTTGGGCAGCATCCGCAGAGCATAGGCGTGGTCCTCATCCGCGGGGTTGTTGAGGTTCGGGTCCGACTTGTCGCCCCCCGCCAGGACCTCGTCCCCCATCAGCTTTTTGGTGGCCTCCCCGTCCAGGTGGCAATTGGAAGCGCAGTTGTTCTCCTTGACCGACTCCAGCTCGTTCAGGGCGGGCTCCTCGGGCGCGGGCTGCAGCTTCTTGGGGGCCGCGGGGGGCGGCGGCTGCTCGGGAGGGAGCTCGGCGACCTTGGCGCCCTCGGCCCCCGCGGCTCCGGCTCCTCCGCGCGCGCCGTTCACGATGACGTTGCAGGCGGCGGCCGCCTCGGGGCCCGCGGGGGCGCCGGGGCCCGGGTCTCCGGCGGCGGGCGGGCTGCAGTGGCCGTCCCTGCAACCGCCGCAGGTCCTGCGCTCCGAGGCGCACGGCTCGCGCTCCGCCCGGACCTGGCCGTGCGCGTGCAGCGCGCGGTGGATCACGTTGTGCAGCCGGGCCCGGTGGCTCACGGTCAGGTCGATGACGCCGTCCTGCGGGCCCTGCAGCAGCCCGCCGGGGAAGCCGAGCTGGCCGCCCGGGCCCGGGGGGCTGCCCGAGCGCCGGGTCAGGTCCACCACGTCGCCGCCAGCGCGGCCCGGCTCGGTGGGGGCCAGGCTCAGGGCCTGGCCGGAGCAACCGGGCGGCGAGTCGGTGGGCTTGGACGAGCCCTGCTTGCTGGAGTCCCGAGGGGACAAGGAGTGTCCGCCGGCCTTGCCTCCCGCCGCCGCCGCCGCAGCCGCCGAGTCGCCCGGGGCGCTCGCGATGACATTCTCCCCGTTGCTGGAGAATCCACTGGGGGGCTTGGAGTCATTGACGTGAGGGATGGGGATGGGGATGGGGATGGGGACCGG
>PVHP010038780.1:0-16686 GCA_004024765.1 Zapus hudsonius | reverse complement strand
GCAGGAGTCATGTGACAATTGCAGTGGCTGAGGATTCTTTAGGTTCATTCTGAAGCGGTGACGATACTGAGCATGGATGTTCGCCACACATTTAAATATTGCATCAGTAATTCCAGTGCTCAGCCTGTGACTTGATTTTAGAAGGCAGAGGCTGTGCATAGACAGGGTCCAGATTGCACTTGTCCACTTGGAAAGTTCCATCTGGTGCTGAGCCAAGTGAGCCTGGAAGGTACATGCTTCGGAGCACCTGATGCCAGGATGAATATGAAGGCGCCTCAAGGTAAAGGTTTTAGAGCGGAGTCTTTGCTTCTTAAATGAATTATATTTCCTTTTCCCATTTTCTTGATGTTATGGATTGGTTCTTAAATATTTTCCAAAGCTGCCTTGAATGGAATATGTTTTTCTGGCTCCTTTCCTCTATCTTTTCTATTTCCTGGCCACCATGATAAGAGCATGTCATAGTTCCCCTCTTGTGGCTGGGACAAAGCACTCAATCATAAGCAGCTTATGAAAAGAAAGGGTTTTTTTCTGGCTCACTGTTCTAAGGGGAAGTTTCATCATAGTGGAGAAAGCATGGCACGAGCAGGAGGCTGGCTCACATCTCAGCAAGTGAGTCGTAAAGAGAGTGAGTTGAATTTGCACTGGCAGGTGGGCTGGACTCTAAAATCCCAAACCTCACCTCCAGCGAATCACCTCCTCCAGCAAGGCTCCACAGCCCCAGAGGGTCCACTGGCTGGTGGTTAAATATGAGGCTTAATCACAAACGCACGAGGCTATGGGGGACACTTTACATTCAACCTGCCACACAGGAACTTCGTTTCCCTTTGCTTTTCGACCACGATGTTCAGCCTTGCCTCAGGCTCCCATCATAGCACCAAGTGACCATGGACTTGAACATCTGAAACTTTGATTCAAAAATCATCTTTACTCCTTTGGGCTGATTTATTTCAGGTATATTGTATAATACTCTTCCCTGCTCCTTCTGTTCCTTTCCCTTCCCCTATCCACAAATATTTACTGAGCACCTTCTCTGCTCTAGACTATGCACTTGTGATATGACACAGCTTTCTTGCCCTGGAAGGTCTTTCTTTCTCATGGAGGCAGAAACAATTCTCAGAGCCATAGAAACAGTGACCAAATCGTGTAGTAGGGACACCAAGAGGGGATTTCAATCCACTGCTGGGTGTATTGAGCCATTTCAAAGTTGTTAGATACAGAGAGAGGAGGCAGGATACCAAGAAAATCAGGCAAGGCATGATGGACTCTTTCAGGAGCAAAAGATGGACCTGAAGGATTAGGTGTCTTATCTGTGAGAGCTCAGAAATGGAGCCAGATAGAGAAGAGATGGACTCAGTCCTGTAGACAACAGGGAAAAATGAAACACAGCTTGGCAGTGTCTAATGTTTTGGGAAGATAGCTAAGCCTGCTCCATGGGCAGTTCCATGGAAAGTGGAGTCTGGTGGAAGAGAGCAGGGTGTGGAGGGAAAGCACTGCAGTTTCTCAAGGTCTAGGACATCCCTTCTGCTGGACTGTGGTAACCCTAGACTAATAATGAAACCTAGGAAGTAAAAGTATGGGCTGCATTGGTGTTCAGGCAATGTCTAATGGGTGGCTGGAACATACACGTGTTTATTTTGCGGGCATTGCAACAGGACGCTGTCATCTGCGTAGTACATGCTGATGACTGCATAGTACAGCTACCAAAACAGAAAAAAATCACACACACACACACACACAATCTCCCTTTTTGAGCAAGATTACTATTTTGTGTTCACATTAAAGGTTATCTTGGACTGCGTGTGTAGCCATGAAACACGAATTGGACACCCTTGGCCCTAATGTCCCAAAATTCTTTGCTGGGACCTGACTTCTAAGAGCAAGCATCTTGGCAAAACAGGTGACATCAGCGAACATCAATGCCAATGTTCTCAGGGTCTGAGTTGTTCTAGAAGTTGATGGTAGTTTTCTAAATGTGGCTTGCAAAACATGTAGCCCGATGTGGTGGTGCATGTCTGTAATTCCAGCACTTGGAAGGTGGGGGTAGGAGTTCAAGGTCAGCGTTGGCTGCACAGTGAGTTCTAAGACACCTTGGAGTACATGAGACCCTGTTTACCAATAATAATAATAATAATAATAATAATAATAATAATAAGAGAGAAAAATCAAAGAAAAGAAAAAAAGAGAAAAAGGTTATCTTTTATTTTGACATCTCCTGAGAGAGCCTTAGGACCTCTTCAGCAAGGAGGAAGCCTAGAGGCCCAGACAGGTATGAACATATCACAGGTATGATCACACCAAGCCTGACAGGTATGAACACATCACAGGTATGATCACACCAAGCCTGGCAGGTGTGAATGCATCACAGGTATGATCACACCAAGCCTGGCAGGTGTGAACACATCACAGGTATGATCACACTGAGCCTGGCAGGCATGAACACATCACAGGTATGATCACACCAAGCCTGGCAGGTGTGAACACATCACAGGTATGATCACACCAAGCCTGGCAGGTGTGAACACATCACAGGTATGATCACACCAAGCCTGGCAGGTGTGAACACATCACAGGTATGATCACACCGAGTCTGGCAGGCATGAACACATCACAGGTATGATCAAACCAAGCCTGGCAGGTGTGAACAAAGCTTGGTTTCCCAGCACCTCCACCTTTATAACCAGTGTTTCTTTTTCTAAAGGAATCACCTACTTTTCCTGCTGTGTCCCCCATAAAAGTGTGTGCTGAATGCTTGATCCCCAGCTGATGGGAATTTTGGAATCTGAACCTTGTAAGAGGTGCATTGTAGGAGGCAGGTCAACGGGTGTTGCAGCCAGCCCCCTTGTACCACACTCTCCTGCTGCTCTTGTCCACCTGATGTTGGGCAGGAGGTGATATCTGGCTTCTGCTCATGCCATTGTTTTCCCTGCCATCACTGAGCTTCTCTTCAGTCTGTAAGCCAAAATAAACCCTTTCCTCCCAAGCTGCCTTTTGGTCAGGTTCTTTGTGCCAGCAATGAGAAGTGCAACACCCACTTCCGTGAGAACTTAGACCACTGTCAACTCCTGGAGTGCAGACATAATTTGCGTTCTTCCTCAAACTGTTCTATTTGCTACTTGCCTCCTGAGTGTCTAAGGGCTTTGCAAACTCTTATTTCACTGAATTCTCATGTGGAGTGTCTCCCCCCACCACACCCATGGTAGCATCATCCTTGTTTTACAAATGAGGAAACTTATCACTCCAGTCAAATTTCAAGTTGTCAGGGACCATGAGCTGAAGAACCAGGCCCTAATATTATGTGAGGCCATGGTGGTGTTGTTCGATCATGAAACCTTCCTCATCTTAAGCAGAAGAAGACACACTTCCAAGTTAAGTCTGACCTTGGGCTGGGGAGATATCTCAGTTGGTAAAGTAGCTTTGCAAGCATGAGGACCAGAGTTCCATCCCAAGAAACCTCATAGAAGAAAACTTACATGTAAAACCATTTCTAGGGAGTCAGATGCAGCCAGATACTCTAGCTTATTTGGTGTATTCCAAACCTGAGGTGTGCTCTAAGCCTGCCTCCAAAAAGGTAGATGGTGCCCAGGGAACAACACTCAAGTTGTCCTCTGAGCTCCACACACATGTGTACATGTGTCCCACCCCATGCACCTGCACACCCTTGAACATGAACACACATATGTACACAAGGAGGCTGTCCTTTAGAATCTTTCTTGGCCTGAATTCTGCCTTTGCCATGGGCCAAGGGGCACACAGGCTGGAGCTTCCCTGACAGGCAATGACATAGATAAGCATTTGAAGGACCTGTCCCAAATGGCCAGTCGGTATACTCTAGGGGAAGCCCAACCCTGAATGTCACCCCCAGAGATCCTAATACTCCAGGTGAGTACAGGGCGCTCAAAGGAACAGGCCTGTAGAATAACATTTCATAGAGAGATTTAGTGAGAAAGCACCGGCCACATGCCAAATACATCCTACCCCCTTGATGAATTTAATCCCTCATTAGAAAGTGTCCCATCAAGATTCCAGCTTGGGCAGCTGGCTCAGGAGGGAACGAACACTCTCTGTGGCCGTTCTTGTCCTTGCTTGTGTGTTTGTGGGCAGGTTTGAGACAAGAATAGCCTAAGTGATGAGAAACAGAAAATGGACAGAGAAAACTTGGGCCTCACTGCTCTAAACGTGTGTGCCTTTTAAGGGATTGCTTTCCATGAAACATTTCAAATGACAACCATTTGTTCTAAGCCATTAACTTTGTGGAGCAGGGATAACACCCATATTTTGTAGTAATATAAACAAAAGCAAGATTTTAATTAAATAGTTACTTTTAAGAGCTGTAGTCGTTTACTGGCTTAAAAAAAACCCTACTCTCTGCATTATTCTATTACCATTAACTCAAATATTTCTAATGAGAACCATGGGAAGGGATTTTCTTGAGTATTTAGATTGATACACACTTCCTTTAGAGCTGGCTACTTAACAGCAGTATGTCATACGACATTCATAGGAAGCTCAGGGTTGTTATTGTCCCCGTGGGTGAGGATAGGGAAGCTCAGACATAGTCCATGACTTGTCCAAGCAGACAGTACAGAAATAGACGTGAAGCTAGGGCTTCCTGACAGGCAGCGGTCTCTCTGCTTTATCATATGCTAATTTGAGCAGACATACCTGTAGCTGCATCTTCTTCACCTTTTAGATGTAACACAGCCTACATCTAGACATTGGCCATGAAACACCAAGGACATGTCTAATGAATAGAGTCATTCTCAAAGGCTAGCAGCTTTTGAGAGGTCTAAGCAGGCAGGATAAAGAGAGATGAGGGACACAGGGGATGTAGGAATGTGCCTGAAGATGGAGGAGAGAACATACAGACATCTAGACAGGAGCAAGGCGCAGAGACTCGAGGGTTGGCATTTGAGCCTAGTTTGGAATCGGTATCGTACTTATGCTCTGCTGGGACAGAGCTGTTCTGAGGCTGTGACAGGTCTGCATCTCGGTGCACAAGCCAAGAGGTAACTGTTAGTGGAGGAGTCTGAGAAGTTGATAGGGACATTCGTTCTGATAGTGGGCATGTGAGATAGGAGAGGCTGGGGTCATGGAATAAGCAAAACAATGTCACGACTCTTGTGAACAAATTAAATTTCTCAAACAAGGCTGAGGAAGAGAATTTTCTGTGATAATGGTAATTTTTTTATATTTGCCATCCAATATGGCAGTCAATAGCTACACGGGATTATGGACTATTTAATACCTATATAGTGTGATGAAGGGACTGAATGTTTTGCTTGATTTAACTTTAGTAAGTTTAAATTTAGATAGCCATATGTAGCTAGTGACTACCATACTGAATGACAGTGTTCTATCTTTAAAAATATGACATTCTATTAGGAGGCAGAAAATATGGTAAGTCCTCTTGAATCAGACGCTAGCCCAAAAGTGTTAAGAAGGTTAAGGCATAAGGCGGAAAAGACCCTTCCAATGGATTACCAAGCACCAGTTGGGTCGAGGATTTATTTGATGATGAATAACATGAAAGACTACATCTTATTAACTTTGTGTAAGTATCCCCAATTTATATAATGAAAAGAGTCTTATTCCAAGGCACTATTAGGTGATTGGATCTATCAGATGGTTTGTGATTGTTGCTTTTTGCAAGCAGGAAGGCAGATATTCCGAGGATAAAGAAGGGTTAATTTGTTAACCCAGTTTTTAATACTTCTCAAAAGAATGATTTGAAAATTGTCAGCATATCAGATGTAAAAAATACTTGATTACAAAGTTAACTGAATTTTTAAGTTATTATTGTGAGGCCAAAGGAGGGGAGTGAGAAAAACAGGCAAATGCATAAAGTCTGCCTGTCTGCTAAATGCTGGCGAAAGTCCTGATTGGTTCTCCAGTGACAGTAACTTCATCTCAGGGGGCCTTTCCCCAGCTGCGTGTATGCAGTCAGGATGGGTCTCTGTCCCTCAAAGAGTTCCCCTGGCTGTGGTAGCGGATGGTGATTCAGGTTGAAGCTTCCCTTTTTTACGTGTGTGTGTGTGTGTGTGTGTGTGTGTGTGTGTGTGTGTGTGCATGTGGAGGTCATAGGTTGATATTGGGCATCTTCCTTAATCTCTTCCACCATCTTTTGGGTCCAGGGTCTCTACTGAACCTGGACTTCACCAGTCAGCTAGACTACCTGGCCCACAGATCCTCCCCCTTCCCAGAGCTGCAATTACAGGTGTGCACTACCAGCCTTGCCATTTTACATGGGTGCTGGGGATCCACAATTTACCGCCTGAGCCATCTCCCCACACTCAAAGCTGCCTTATGATTTCCAAGGAGCTCGGGTCTGTCTACAGCAACCAAGAGTTCCACAAGCAGGAGAAATGGGGCTGCGGTGGAGCAGATGAGCGATGAGCCAGCTTTCAATATTTCACCTTTCTGAGGCTCCCTGCTCCTGGGCCTCTGTGAGCGCTCCTTTGTACAGAAGGTTTTTCCAGCCCCATAAATGGAGCAGTTCTTCCTAGCAGGGAAGAACTTAATAGGCTTATCACATCTTAATTTTTTGTATGATTTTATATCCTGGAGTAACAGTGGAGAAGGCATGGCTTTATTATTATTAATTATTATTATATTATTATGGTTTTCCAGTCTGGTTCTTTGAAGTTTACAAGTTCAGACAACGTGTGGTTTCCAAGCCAGATTTCATAACCTTAAAGTACCTTTCCATTTGGCATTCAGCCATCCTAGTCTGTTTTAGATTTTGTTTATGTTTGGCTTGAGTAACGAATTGGCCGTGGAGTTTATTTTGCCACATGGATGTAAGGCATCAGACGAAGACAGCGTTTTGGATGGCGTCAGCATCGAAGCACAGCTACAAAGCTTGGGTGCTGGGGCTTGCCAGCCCCTGGCTGGGTGGCTGAATCCTGGGATGCCCACTGAATCCTGTCTGATCCCTATCACAAGGGTGCCTCACAAGGGTGTGAGCTTCTTGTCTACAGTCTGGCATCTCTGCTCAAGCTACAGAAAATCTCTTTGCTCTAAGGAAATTTGGCTTTGCGGGGCCACAAATAGTAAGCGCGTATGTGTGTGGGGTGACCTGAAATAACATGAAAATCTGTTCTGGGTGCACACTGCTGAGGATGCTAAGTGACAGGCTGAGCAGTGTGTACCTTGTGAGGAGGGCAGTGTGGCTCCTGGGACAGTAGCACGGGCACTATTTGGAAACTTCTCCAAATGCACGTCCCTGGGCTCCGTTTTAGACCTACTACGGCTGAGAGTCTGATTATGGGGTCCTCAGATTGGTCTTGACAGGTCTTTAAGAATCCTCTCTCTGATACCTGCTCAAGGTTGGGGTACAGAATGAGAAGGTAGCAGAAAAGGGTGGGTTTTTAGAGCAACACATTCCCGCAAGCATTTTGGAAATTTCGTGTCTGGAACGAAAGGGGCACTGGAGCCGGGGCGGATAGTCAACCGAGTTAATTGCAAAAGATTTTTGAGCAAGAATATGATGAGTGTGTGAGCCAAGATGTAGCAACGGGGCTAAAACTCGCCAAACCCACCTGAGCCATGACCAGGAGGTCGGATTTACAGTGCTTGGTCACTGCTAATTATTGGGTCAGAGGGCAAGAAGTCTGGGAAAATGCCTAGCTTCTGTCTTAGGTAGATATGGGCGTTATTTAACAAGACAGAGAACCTTGGAAAACTCTTTTTCCTTGAACCCAAAAGAAGTCAGAGCACAATAAGTCCCTATGCAGTTGCATTTGTGTGGTTTGGGCTACTTGGCCAGAGCTCTCGAGAGGAGGGATTCTGATGAAAGGTCCACAATAAAGTACTGACCACAGTGTCATGAGCACAATGAGGCATATTGAAACCACATGCCTCGTGAGTCAGGATGCATGTAATGACAAATCTGTCTTCACTTCTACTGGGCACCTGCGTTTTCAGTGATGAAAGAAAGGCTGGGAAGCTTCGCTGAGAGACAGAGATTCTGTTAGCACACGGCCGTGGGGGACCCGTACCTTTGGAATAATGAATCCTGCCCATGTTATGGCAGAACTTTGACACTGGCAACTTTACCAGCCCCAAGGATGTGGTTTTGTCCATGAATGTAGATATTAAGCAGCTATGTAAAAGAGTGGTTATTCTGTGTGGTCACAGACTTCAAAAGGTCAGCACATAACAGAGTCATAGTATTTTACGGCAGAAAGGGACCTCGGTGAGAAGTTATCAAACCCTCTCATTTCATAGATGGGAAAATTAAGACCCAGGGAAAGGAAAACATTTGCCCGTGGCCAATGACCCCCATTCAGGTTAAAGTATAGGATACTTTTCTCCAGGGTCACTTGAACACAACCTCTAATTTTGGCCCATCTCTCACTCAATGGTAGTGAGCAGTGATATGGATGAGTATGGGCTGAGTGATGGAGGCACAGGAACACTCAGTCTCTTGCTTGTCTTTTCCAGCCCCAAAGTCAATGATAATGCTGCACCTTGGGGTGGGGAATTCCCATTTTAGCAGATGCAAAGACAGAGGCTGACTTCTCCTTAGCTCTCAGGGTTTCAAGTCAGATGCTTGATTCTAGCCCCTGAGCTTTCAATGGTAGTAAAATGGTAGTGTTGGTCCTTCTTGGGGGTTTGAATGTGAAATGTCCTCCTGCAGGCTTACTTGGTTCCCCCAACTGGTGGCCCTTTTTTGGAGGGCTTTGGAATCGGTAGATCCTAGCTGGGAGAATTGGATCTCTAGAGGGTGGGTCTCCATGGTTGTAGCTCCAGCTCCTGACTCCAGTTTCTCTCTGTGTCTGCTTCCTGGTTCGTAGAGATGTGAGCAAACCACCTCACATTTCTGTGGCCATGTCTTCCCTGAACTGTGGGCCAAAATAAAACCTTCCTTCCTGAAATTACCTTGTCAGGTGTTTGATTATAGTCATGAAAATGTAACTAACTCACTTGTCTTCTTTGTAAAGCTATCCAGAACCTCTACCTCCTACAAGAAGAACTGGTTTCTTCTATGTTCTGATGGCCTCCATATCTTCCTTTCTCGTAGCTCTTACCTCCCTTGTCATTACAGTGTCACCTGTGGGGCAGAGCATGACAGTTATGAAGGGAAAGTACTTCTGTGGCCAGAGCAGGCAAGCAGCCTCATGCCTTTGAAGGACTGAGTTGCCTCTCTGACCATCATAACTGTCTCGCTCATTTGATTGCAAGCTTTAGTGAGAAGCATGTCCGGTGCATCTCGTTTTCAGCTACGCATGTGCCTGACACCTAGTGAGTGCTCAATAAATGCTGGTGTGAGACAAGGAATGTGTGGAGGCATGTGGGCTGTCCAGGGGGACCATCTCCAGTCCTCTCCAAGCCCTCCAAGCTGTCGTCATGCAGTGGGGGACACTGTCAAGGTTAAAGAGTAGCATTCTTCACAGAATAAACAACTAGCTGGGTCATGAGCAGGTCCAGGAGAACTTCTGTGACTTCAGGAAAAGAGGAGGGAGACAGCCTAGAAAGAGAAGGCATCTTGTGGTGACTTCCCAATTGTCCCTTCATGGGCGGCTCTGCAAGGAAGGAGAGGATTGAGTTTCGCCTTTGTCTACTATCTACACCAGCCAGCCTTCCCTCCTCCTGGATCACACAGCCATTGTCCCTAGGTTGAGCTATCTCTACAACCCTTGCACATGGTAGCTACATTATAAATGTTGAATGAGTGCTTGTTTTAAAAAACAAAACAATAGCATCTGTTAAATTTCATTCAGCCCAGGCTCAGGAGATGGCTCAGTTGTAGGAGGTGCTTGCTTGCAAGGCTGATGCCCTGGGTTCAATTCCCTCTGCCCACATGAAGCCTGATGCACCACATGGTACATGTGTCTGGAATTCATTTGTAGCAGCAGAGACCGTGGCATGCCCATTCTCTCCCTCTGAAATAAACAAATAAATTATAAATAAAAGTGAAAAAGAATTGTTCAGCCCTTCCTACAAGCTAGTTGCTCTAAGTGTCTTGCATACGTCGCACAGTAGGCTATTACTAAGCTTGGGAGGGGGATCTTAGGGAGATGGTATGGCTGGCTGGCTCTGGCCACACAGAAAGCAGGAAGCCCAAGGGGAAGCCAGTTGCCCAGCATCTAACACTCCCTAGTCAGCTGGATCCGGGTAAATTCCTAGAGTCTTGGAAAGGCCTCAGGCACAGCAAACCCTCTCTGCATGGGGGGTGGGTAGTTGGGACAACGCTCAGCAGCAGCTGCAACAGCTGGGAGCCCAGGTGTAGGCAGCAGTCCAGAAGCCCCTGGATGCCTGTGGTTGGGAAAGCCAGTTTTCCCTCATCCTGATAGGTCATCTCGGCCTTCCTTACCTGTTGTCCTCAACCAATGGCCCCCAAAGCCCTGCCTCTCCAAAATAGGCCCTAGGGAAGATCGTGAGCCCTTATGTGTCCTTAGGAGGGCAAGGGACTGGCTGGAGTAGCCCAGTAGTCAGAGGGAAATGAGGTGACAGGGGATCTGAGGCTCAGCAGCCTCCCACAGAGTCACTGCAGGAACCCAGAAGGGAAGGCAGAGGGCAGCTTTATCAACTCAGTGGACCACCTAGCTGCGTGGGCCTAAGGAAGGCCTTTCAAGGCTTGGTCTTTTGTGTGGGGATGGAGATTCAGTTTTCCTGTGCCTGAGGACTCTGAATGAAAGTCAGTGGTTGAAAAGAGCTCATGTACAGCTTGAGTGGGAAGGTTCTGACCTGGAATCCCAGCAACCACATCACCCTCCAACCCCGGCAGCCACCGCGCATGCTCACGTGTGTGTGTGTGTGTGTGTGTGTGTGTGTGTGTGTGTGTGTGTGTGTGTGCGCACGGGTGGCCTGGGAATTATTTTGAGCTTGGTAATCTTGTCACTGAGGTTTCTGCAGCCTGTTAGGATGAACTCTGTCCTTGAAGCTACTCCTCTGTCCTTTAATTCTGACCATCTCTGACTGTCCTTGGTGATGCACCATGCTCTAAGAAGAGGGATGCTATCTTTAGTGCTCTGGGCATTTCAGAGAATGCTTCTCACAGTGGAGCCAGGAAGGGAAGAGAAGTCTTGGCTGAGAACTTACCACCTGCGAGCTTTGTGCTAGACACGCTCCATGAGGCACTTCTTTCTCAGAAAGAATTCTGAGAGGGGGCCAGAGACTTCTTTGCCATATATATCACTGATGAAGTTATCTACTGGACCCAAAGCCACAATCACATCGCCAGCCAATCAGAACTTTTATTTGGTTTTCCTGTCAAGACTTGTGAGTAGTAAATAGGGAGACTGCGAAAGCCATAGACACAAGTCCCTTAGGCGTCTCTACTCTGAGCAGGCTCCCCGGAAGGGACAGGGTCCTGCCTCTCTGGAGCATCCATGTCTGAACCTGATTTTCTCCATGGCGGCCATTTCTCAGGTTTATTCTCTTATCTCAGCTTTGCCAAAAAGCAGGTAACTTTTGTACCGAGTTGACAATGTGTCCTGCCTCTTGGATGTACGACTATGGGCAAAACTCTTCTCTCTCTAGGCCTCAGTTTCTCTCTTAGTAATAGAAGGTTACTCTAGAATGATATTGTCAGATGGTCCCAGCTCTGACTTCATTGTTTTTCTCTGCGTTGCATCCCTAAGCACCTTCCCTTTCTGAAACCCTGGTCTTTCTGGCCCAGGCTTCACCCCTCTGGTCAGCCTATCTTACAACACAGTGCCACCTTCTGGTAATGAGTGGACTCTGGTTTTTTTCCTCTTCCCTTGGATGTGTGTCTGACTCTTGGTCCTCCCTTCTCTAGATGCTGGACTGAAAAACTGATGAGTAGTCGCTGTCTTCCGGCTGTGAACATCTCTTTCTTTTCAAAACTTTCCAAGAAGGGCCAGTGGTGAGTAATGGCTGAACCTGCCACCTTCCATATCCAGATATGCCGAAACCTTTCCTGGAGCTGAGCTTGGGAACTGCCTTGGGCATGCTGAGCAGAGACCCAGGACAGCAGGCCAAAGTATCTGGGTTCACTTGCAAGTGGCAAGGGGTTCTCTTTCAAGTGCCAATGGGGTCTCCCCACATGTTTTCCATCTCTCTCCCTTTTGTTTGTTGTTTTTGAGGTGAAGTAGACTTCAGAGAAGCACATGAGCTCCCAAGTTTACAAAGGCTCTGAGATATTTTAGAAAAAAAATTTTGTGACTTTAATTTAGTTACAAAAAAAAAAAAAAAGGACACTAGAAGAGGTGTGTGTTTGAAGGTCTCGTGAGTCCCTGGTCTTTGTTCATCGGATGCCTGCTCCTGACCAGGAACAATTCTCATGTCTGCACACCCCAGCGGGACTGGGGTGTCAGCTGCCAAGAAGCATAGGTTACCTATGGGAGAAGGTTTGGGTTTGTCTCTAAGCTGGAGCTCCCCCATTGTCCTTCAACAGAACAGGCTATGTGTGGCTTCAGATTTCTGGAAGGATAACATTCATTTGAGAATATTTGCTAAATGAAACCTGATTTGACAGATATGAGATCTTGTCCCAGAATCGCCATGTGCTGTGCTTGGTGTGCTCAAGCCAGTGTTTCCTCACTGTTGACCAGCCGACCACAGCATCTCTTTAGGCCAAGAAGCGTAGAAATGACTGATCTTCACACCTTCTCAGCTCCTCTCCAGCCCCAGCACCCAGGAGTTACCTGATGAGTTCATTGACTGTTTCTCTTCTTCAGTAAGCCAAGTGATATGTCTCACACACTAGGGTAGAGCCGGGTCAGGGGATTGCAGGAGTCTAGCTGCCTTTAAGAATTGTTGGAAGATTCGTGCTGTGGGTCAGGGTGGTCATCAGACACTGGAGGGTGCTGGGAAGGCAGAGAGACCTGATGGGATATACAGGATCCCACGCTCACAGTCACTAATGGCCACTCAGAAGGCTCAGATCTTAAATTAATGGAGTTATCAACAATTCAAAGGGAATGTAAATAGGGTTCCAAATCATCCATTTGTTGATTTCCGTTCAGTCTTGTGGACCACGTTTGTGCTATACCACAAGACACAAACCTGCTCAGACACACCTGTGTGCATAGCTGTTAAATGGAAATGCCTAGACTGAACCAGGCCAGGAGGGTGAGATTCTGCTGCCAGATTTCAGCCCTGTGGCAATTGGCAGGAGCTGTTGGTAAATCACTTGGAATTCTGTGGGCACTGCGATTTGTTCATTGAAGACATCACTGACACCTTTCTTCAGGAGCCAGAGGCCCACAGTGCGGTCCTCCAGTAGTGAAATTAACATCATAAAACTGAGTTAACAGAGATGCTTTGGGTTTCATTAGTTCCTTAACAATTAAAGAAGAATTATGAGACCCTGAGTCTGAGCTCTCCTGCTTCAAAAGCAATTTCGACGGATTGATGTAACCGTCTGACATCTCTGCCGAAATTCCTGGCTGCCAAAGTCGATTTGGGGAATTACAAATATTATCTTCCTCCCAGACAATTGCATACGATGCTCTGCCACCCCAAAGGAAGTACTTCCTGGTCTCCTCCCCAGCCTGAGGCTTGGCAGGAAGTGGGTAAGTTCTGTCTTCAGTGTTCTGGAGTTTTACCTTTGGGTGTTGCCTCGCTGCTTTCTCCGCCAACCCCACACCTAGCTGGCACCCTCTTTGTTCTGCAGGCACTTGTGGAGGTAGCCCTATGGCACTGTCTGGGCCTTGGAACTTTCTGCCTCTTTAAAACTTGTATGAGATGCTGTAAGAGGGAACAGAGCTGTTATGCTGGTTATTTGTGGCTGGGGGATTGAGCAGTGTTTTCACCCCATGGTAGGTACCTGAAAGCAGAAACAGCTAGAGATGCCTGATGCCCACTCCTGATGTCTAGCTGCCAGCATCCTAGACTTCTGCTTACCTGTTACTATGGAAATCAGTGTTTTCTGAGTATGAGGTTCCCAGGTCATTAAGATGGAATTAGCTGTCCTTGAGAAGCTTGCTGCTTGGGGCTTCTGACCCACAGCATTCTACTGTTACTATGGAGGACCCCATCAGCAGTACCCTCCCCTCAACCCCCTGCATCAGAACCCAAGTTAGAGCTAGCTCCTTGGGTAATCTGTAAGTGTGCAAAAACCTGAGAAGTAATACTTTACTACATTTCACAGCCATCTCTGATTCCAAGGCATCCTACCCACTAGTGGCTTTGGATGTGGAGGCCAGCATGGCTTCCAGGTAAGGGCAAGGCAGCTTTGGCTTTCTGGGCCCACAGGACCCCCTCCTCCAGTCCTTTCTGGCATCAACATTGCCCTGAATCTTCCTTGGTGGTCTAGCTTCAGCATCTTGCCAGCTCAGATGAAGACACTGTGCCATCCTGACAGATGGTCCCAAGTTGAACAGACAGAAGAAGTGTACTTTTATCAAATTGGGTGGAGAAGTCCTCTTTCCCTCAGCAGAGGCTGTCAAACAGCTGTTATGTAGGAACATATGGCCCAGCGGTGAGGGCACAGGCCTGGTTAATCTTGCTCTTGGAGAGATTAGTTCTGATGAGTCTACAAAGTTGTAGCTGTTACCAGGGGGCTGCCTGGGAGGAGATGGTTGGGGGCTGCACTGTGGTTACATTTCCAAATCACCTTCCCTATGATCTGGCTGCAAAACACAGAGTAATGATGCTGGGGGAAAGAAATAATAGCTGATAATACAATAATAATAATAATAATAATAATAATAATAATAATAATCATGATAGCCTGCTGCTTCTCAAGTGTTTGCTATGCATCAAGAGAACACTAGGTTGGGCTGGAGAGATGGCTCAGCGGTTAAGGCACTTGCTTCCAGTACCTAAGGTCCCAGGTTCAATTCCCCAGGACCCACATAAGCCAGACCCACAAGGTGGTGGCCCTGGTTCTCTCTCTCTCTCTTTCTCTCTCTCTCATTCTCTTTATCTCTGCTTGAAAATGAATAAATAAAATAAAAATAAAAAAAATGAAATATTTAAAAAAAAGAGAACACTAGGTTATTTCTTATTTTTACCATTTTATTTTCCTCCGGGGCCTTTTCAAGAATACATTATGATGTCCCTTTTACAGATGAGGAAAATAAGAAGTGAGGGTCCCTCCATTCGGGCAGGTTGGGATGCATTCATTCATGCATTCTGTGGCCTGTCCTGGCCCTGGGCTAGGAGATTTGCTGGTTTCAGAGCACAAGGAGGCAGATGAGACAATGTTTATCTACATTATGGGCTTAATGAGGAGCCTGGCTGTTAGTTCTGAATCTAGAATGCTCCCCCTAGGCTCATGTTTTGAACACTTGGTCCCTCTCAGCTGGAGGTCCTGTTTTGGAATGCAGGGCCTAGCTAGTGACCACTAGGGGCAGGGTGTTGAAGGTTATGCCTGCCTCTGGTTCCCTTCTAATGCTTGCTTCATGTACTGGTCACCTTGTGAGGAACTCTGCCACACATTTCTGCCTGGATGAATGCCACTACACTTCCCAGCTGTGATAGGTTGAAATCTCTTGAAACCATGAGTCAAAATAAATCCTACCTTCCGTAAATTGCTTCTATCAGGTATTTTGTCACAGCCACCAGAAATGTACCACACTAGCTTTTCACATTGCTCAACCTAGGACAGGAATGGGACAGACGGGCCTAGCCCCGTACAACCCTCTGGCTGGCTCAGCTCTAGTCAGGGCTCACCTGAAGTCAAGGCATGGGGGACTGTTCTCTTCACACCATCCCTCACAGCACCCTTGGCAGAAGCGGACTGCACTGACTGAGATTCCAAGAGCAGGAACGCACTCTCACTTTGGAAAGCCAGGCTCTCCTCTAGTCGGCTCATGAGTCCTGGCTGGGCGGCGGGGGAGGCCCTGCAGGTGGGGAGACCTACAGGTAGGTTCTGCCCTAGATTTTGTTGTGAGCCTGAGGTGACTCCAGGTGGCTGTATTTCAGAAGTGCCTCTATTTCCTCAGCGGAGGCTATAGCTTTGTAATTGCCAGGTGCATCGCTCACTTGGACCAGGACTGGAAGCTGAAGGGTTGGAACAAGTTACCAGGTAGCAACTTGTAGAGATTCCAACCTGATTAGGAGTGGAGAGAGGGTGCTGAATACCCTGTTGGAGATGAAAACATGTCTAATTATGTTATGTTCTTGAAACAGAGCTCAGACAGGTCATTCCTCAGTCACATCATAGAGGGTTTCCCCGAATAACCTGCTAGAGCTTTTGATCGCAGAGAAGTATTTCATCTCAATGATGCTCATAGAACCCACCCATGTGTCAAGAATGTAAACATGGGTAAGTCATGGGCTTGCCCTCCAGGAGTTCATAGCTGAGACAAGATAAATAAGTATGGGAACACTCTGCCTAGTGTCTTGCTTTTGTATTTGGCAGTTTAAATTGCCACAAGAAAACTCAAAAGTCCATGGTATGGACCTTTCTTGTAATTTAGTGGAACATGAGCTAAGGTGTCCCAAATGACCACACACGATACAAACATTCTACCAATATGTCACCCTGTGTGGTTAAAAAATAGGACATTTTTGCAGATGTGACTAAATTAAGGATCTTGAGGGATGACCCTGGGCTTTCTGGGTCTGTCCACTGTAATCCCAAGGGTCCTGGTAAGTGAAAGAGTGAGGCCAAGGCAGAAGCGATGTGGTGAGGAGGTAACTCACCGAGTGTTGTAGTGAACTTACTCTGTTGCTGCACAGAAAGAACCCAAGCAAAAGCGGCTTGTGGAGGAATGGGTTTATTAGGCTTATGGACTCCAGCAGAGACTCCATCCTGGCAGGGGAAAATGA
>PVHP010038779.1:0-14722 GCA_004024765.1 Zapus hudsonius | reverse complement strand
TCTAGAGACGTGCCACCAGCAGAAAGGCTTTGCAGCCCTGGAGCAGAGGCCTGAGGGTGAGTGAGGGGTCTGGGGCTGCAGACACCTTGCAGTGACCCTTTCAGGCTTGCATGGGGTCCTCATCACAACTCACGTACCCTCTGGGCTGGAAAGTTGAAGGATTTGGGCACCGCACTGACCTCTGGTCTGCCTGAGGCCCTGTGATGCCATCGGGGAAAGGATGGGAGGGGACAGCTCAGGAATGCAGTCAATTCTTCAAAAGTACCTCCCCTCTTCCCATATCGAGTTTCTGAAAGGTGTTTCCAGGCAATATTTTCGTATTCAATTTACAGTATCCAAGGGCTAATCTCAGGTGGAACTTTTTATGTTGACTGTAGGTAGAGTACACCCATTTATTTCCCCAAATTTCTTTATCTTACTTCACTAAGACAACAGATACCCGCCCCCACTTGGAAGCCCAAGCCTTTACCCAGTGAAAATAGTGATAGCACCTGAGGGGCTGTCTTATCAGCTCCTGCTTCAACACTGGCATTTGGAAGGATAAACATTGATATAAACAGTTGATTTAAGATAAAGCTTAAGCTCCTCAGAATAGGCCCTGATGGCTGAATCAAGGCTGGCCAAGCCCACTCTTAGCTAAATTTACCCTATTAAACCCCCCCCCCCAAAAAAAAAACCAGACAATTAAAAAAACAGGCGAAACCGAAGACTAAAGAAAGGTGTGGGTCTAAAGTAGTCTTTCTTGGCTTGCTCAGGTGACCATGACTTAAGCCACCTAACTTGCTGGGCATCTAGATTCAAATAGCGAAGCAGCGGGGGCTGGACGATTCCCAGTTCCTACCTGTCAGCATGGTCACCCGCAATATCTGCTGCCACTAATGGTTCCGGAGCCACAGGCGCTGCCACCTGCAACTTACTTGCAGCCTGTGAACATCCACCTGTAGATTTGAAATCCTACTTCAAATACTTAACTCAGTGTACATGGAAGGCAAGTGTGGCTACACTGAATTTTTAAGGACTCACAATGAGCAAGAGTCTGTAGACGTTTAGCACAGTTGCAGCTTTTTTCAAATATGTTAGATTCATGCTTGGTTGAATCCTTATAGGAAAATGACAGTCCCTGACTCTATTTCGAACATAAGGAACACAATTTCCCCAACATTAACCCCAAAAGAAATAAAGGATGGTTTTACTATTTTGGATATAATTGGTTTTTCTCCTGCAGTGCCTGAAATAAAGTAGGTTGAATTAAGTGTATTAGGGAGGGAAGGAGTGAGGGGGTAAAGAGATTGATATGAAAAGGTAAAAGCTTAAACTCAGATTTCAGATTCTTTTGAGATTTCTCATATTGAGAATATAGATAGATAGGTGACTTTACAGCAGCAGATGAGTCCATGAACTATGACTTCATATTTTAATTTCAGAAAGGCAGACAGATATGTCACTAACTGTTACAAAGGCCCAGGTGGAAGGAACCACAATGCTTTGAAACTAAAGGTCCTCCTGGAGATGCTTTTATATACTCAGAGAATTCCAATGTAGTAGATTTCTGACCTAGTGGGAGTAATAACCCCCAAAGAAGGCTCCTTTTGTAAACAACTGCAACCTCAAAGTATGTGGCTTGTAGTCAGAAAACTAATCACTCATAGGTCAGCTTGCATTAGATAAATATATGCTCCCTGAAATAAAATTGGTGAAAAAGTTCCCTCATATCCATCATTCCCACCAAAGTTTACTGATGTCTGTGATCAGTTTGGCCGACAGAAAGACCAGTCTGGTCACAGAGCTGAAAACAGCCTCTTCTGTAAGCCAGACCGAAGAACTTTGCGGTAATTGTTGATGCTGGTGACGACTTTTTTAAGTGCAGAGTTTTGGCTGTGCGAAATATCACTGATTACTGTTTTATGGACTTTGAACTAAACTTAGATTTTAAGATGCATTTTTATGAGCAATTAAACGAAAACGATTTTTTTAAGAAAGGGAAAGAGAATTTTTAAAACTGCCCATCTACTCTTAAAGATGGATTATTTGGCTCACTGGTTTCACATTTGCTTCGGTATCCAATGACATCAGCCAAACTTGACCTGAATCTGGAAATCATGGGTTCTTACTAGTTGGCTGTTTCTTTAGAAACTAGTTGGACCAGAGTCAACTTCATCAGAAGTCTCTGTTATCCAGGCCACCGTTCCCCTCTGCCAGCCTGGCACCGGTTGGACCTGGCCTGGTCCTTGCTGAGCTTTCTGGGTTGTACAGCACTTTCTCACTTGAATGGACCCCGTCTCTCTGTAACTTTCTCCCACGGGCCTGGGCTCTCTAAAGCCTGTGGATGAATGAAAACTTCCAGGGTTGGACTCAGCCTTGCCAATACCTCGTCTTTCCTGAGCAGACTAGAGGCACGTTGTGTTTAGCCGTTTCCGACACGACATGGTTGGAGACCTTCAAATGAAACCCATGGACGGCAGGCCAGAGCCCTCCTTGCGCCTCTGAACTTTTCTGCTCTCTAGGGCTGCTCAGATACCCTCACAAAGGACCAGGGAGAGATCATTCTATTGTCCAGGGTTAGCTATTTCCCCAGCTTCCCCATTTCATCCGTCTTTGGCACAATCATGGTTGAATCATGGTAGGATTTGGGACCCACTGACGACCTGGAACAAAATCCACCTAGTTAAGAATAAAGAACATTAGGGCTGGAGAGATGACTTAGTGGGTAAGGAGCGCTTGCTGTGTAGCCACGAGGGCCTGAGTTCAATCCCTCGCACCCACTTGATTGGAGACAGGAGGATTTCTGAGGCTGGTCAGACAGAGAAATTGAAAAACAACGAGATCCAGGGTCTGGGAGCCCGTCTCAAGGAAGTAAGGTGGGAGAACAACAGAGGACACCTAGCACCCTGCTCTGGTCTCTGCACCCACTTGCATGGGGTATGCAAGCACACGCACACACCAGTACTGCAGCCTCCATGGGGGTGTCCAGGGGCCAGATGTGAGGAGGTTCAGAATCACACAAAATGCAGGAGAGCAGCAGCGACCTGCCAGGGCCTGGAGCCCAGGAGCACCAGTGGGGACCAGGACATCATGTGAGGTCCACTGCCCGACTCCACACCTGATGATTCCACATTTTCCCCTAGAATTTTAGGGATACCCTGAGGTAGTACAGTGTTCTTGTCACTCTCAAATGGAACTTCTAAAAGCCAGCTCATTTATGTCACCATAAAACCATGTTTCTGGCACGCTTGAGTTTCATCATTTAAAAGTATTATGGGGGCTGGAGAGATGGCTCAGCAGTTAAGGCACTTGCCTCCAGTGCCTAAGGCCCTGGGTTCAATTCCCCAGGACCCACATAGGCCAGACCCACAAGGTGGTGGCCATGGTGCGCTCTCTTCTCTCTCTCTCTCTCTCTCTTCTCTCTCTCTCTCTGCTTAAAAATGAATAAATAAAAATATTTTTAAAAGTATTATGGAGGGGGCTGAAGAGATGGCTTAGCGGTTAAGACATTTGTCTGCAATGCAGAAGGACCTGAGTTCAATTCCCCAGTGCCCATATAAAGCCAGATGCACAGGAGGGCGTATGTGTCTGGAGTTCGTGCTGTGCCCATTCTCTCTCTCTCTCTCTCTCTCTCTCTCTCTCTCTCTCTCTCTCTCTCTCATAAATAAATAAAATATATTTTTAAAAAAGTATTATGGAACATCTGTTATGCCAGGAAAAGAAATGCTCAGTAAACCAGCCAAGACGCTCTCCATTGCTGGTGTTGAGACCTCAGCTTTTCAATGCAGAG
This sequence comes from Zapus hudsonius, assembly GCA_004024765.1. Taxonomy (NCBI): domain Eukaryota; kingdom Metazoa; phylum Chordata; class Mammalia; order Rodentia; family Dipodidae; genus Zapus; species Zapus hudsonius. The sequence continues at coordinate 10,950 of PVHP010038779.1, read as the reverse complement.
CCACATCCTGGGGGAAAGTCCACCCAGGAGCCTGTCCATCACGCGAGGGAAGGTGCCAGTGACCTTCTCCCATGGGTGTGTCCAGTAATCACTCTTAGGAACGGGGTGGATTCTGAATCATATTGATATTCCAAACATTTTCCTTTTCTGGTTCTCTGACACAGATTTCCTGGAGGCGTGTCATAGATCTAGCTGAATTTGCCAGAGTATTAGCAATCGTGTTCTCTCGTGGGTGGGACTAAATCAGATACGATCACTCTTTTAAAAGCCTGTGTGAAGAGTCTAGTGGCCTGTTAAATGAAGAATTGAGATGGTATTAGATGTAATGGGCTCTTTTCTTCAATAACAGCTTTATTGAGGTTTAATCCATACATCACACATTCACAACTAAGTGGCTTTTAGCTTGTTCATTAAGTTGTGTAGTTAGTCTTACAACAGAGCTTGGGAAGACTCATCACGCCTCCAAAATTCTTGTGTCCTTTAGGTGCTACTCTTCCTTTCCGCCCACTTACAGGGTCGCACCCACTAATCTGCCCTACGGATTACACCCCATCCACAGATCTGCCTATCCTGGACCTCTGTCCTCATGGAACCATACAAAATGGATCTTTTGAGTCTGACTTCTTATATTCAGTATATGTTCAACACTTGAAGATACATGTCAGAGTTTATGACAGCACTTTACTTCATTCTTCTCACTGCCAAATATGACGTTACTGTATAAAAATTTATTTACATTGTTTCCACTTTGGGATTGTTATGAAAAGTTCACGCACAAGTGTTTGTGTGGACAAATGTTGATGTTTCTTGTTGGCATGGATACATCTGAATGGGATTTCTGGGTACATAGTAATTGTGCTTCAGGAGAAATTTCCAACTATTTTTCAAGTGAGTGGAATGGCTGGCTCCATGTTCACTCCTGTCTGAAGTTTGTAAACCCCATGTGGCCAGGATAGCAATAAATGTGTGAGCCCCCCTAAATCATAAAGTTACCTGAAACATTAGTTAGAGTCTTTTGTGATTTCTTTTTTTCTTCATTTAAAAATCTATTTATTTATTTTGAGGTAAGGTCTCAGTCTAGCCCAGGCTGACCTGGAATTTACTATGTAGTCTTAGGGTGGCCTTGAACTTCGGCAATCCTCCTACCTCTTGAGTGTTGGGATTAAAGGCATGCACCACTTTTATTTGTGAGGGAAGGGAGAGAAAAGAGAGTGAGTAATACAAGTACCAGGAGCTCTTGCCCTGCAACCAAACTCCAGCTGCATCCACCACTTTATACATTTGGCTTTACATGGGTGCTGGGGAATTGAATCCAGGCCAGCAGGCTTTGCAAGTAAGTGTCTTTGACTGCTGAGCCATCTCCAGAGACCAACTTTTGGGACTTCTTTTGTAGCTTGATTGGATGGTTCTCTAGCACGAACTTTGTAGAGGACAATATTCTGTGCCCATGCCGCACAAAATAAATGTGTGTATGCTCTTGCTATTTGTATACATGTATGTTTATGGTGGCGTGTGGTTTCCAATGTGTTATCTTCGAAGTGCTGACAGTCCAGTTGGCACCAGCTGATGTTACACGTACTCACACGAGACTTGGCGAGGGAAATGCAGCAATTGTCAAGAATGTTTTAGTGCACCATTACAAACAATAACCATTTATGTTATTTAAAAATCAATTAAGTGTTCTTATTTGATTAAGTGTACTTCTACACCTGGGCCATGGCTCACCCACTGTGCTTTCCACCTGGCTCTCTGCTTTGCTCTGTATCAACAGCTGAGACGTGGAAGGGCCCAGCTCTCGCTTTGTATCTCCCTGTCATTACTATTTTCTTGCCAATTAATTTTCACAATAAAATGAAATATAGTTCTATATCTATTATCATTTTTTAAAAAATATCACTGTCATTTCTGCAGGAAAAGTAGAGGGCAAGTGGTGAGAGACTCCTGCTCTGACGAGTGCCGCCTTCTGGCAGCATTCATTCTGATTCGGGGTGCCCAGCCATTGTTAGCAAACTGTTTGAGGCCCCACCTCCTTTCGTCCCTGAAAGACTCCCCAAAGGTCTCTATCCCCTCGGAAGGGGGCTTTCTTGAGTCATGGTGGTTCTATAATCTGCTGTCTTGCTCCAGCTCATTTTCATCTGCTTACACAGGACTCTTTCAGCTTGAAGAGAGGTCTGTCTGCATGCGAAGCTCACAGGAGGCGGGTGGGCACAGCCTGTGCCCACCATCTGCGGATTAAAGAGGTCCATCTCCAGACAGGTACTTGAAGGCCCATAAGCATCAGCTAGATCCCGAGGCTTTGAGCTAAGGCATTGTGTGTCGGCTACAGGGCTGGCTGGTCTCGGACATCTTGGCAAAGGAGAGAATAGGACAGGAAAAGGGACACAGAGGCCCCAGGTAAAAGCCAGCAGGGCCCCTCCAGCATCCCTTCTAGTTCTTCTGAGTAACTTTCCGACAAAGTTTAAACACAGATGCAACATTTTCCGTTCTCACCAGCATCTAGGGGTGTTCCAATTTTTCCACACTTGGTATTACCTCTTTCTGATCATAGCTACCTAAAGAGTTAGGAAGCGATAACGTATTGTGGTTTTGTTTCATATTTTCCTGATGGATGATATTAAGCATGCTTTCATGTATTTATCCGATAATCATATATCTTATTTGAAAAGATTCCATTTATATCCTTTACTATTTTTAAATTGGGTTAATAGTTTTTGTTGATGAGTCTGTGTGTTTAAATACATGCCTTGCAAATATTTGCTCTTTTGGTGGTTTTTTTTTTCTCTCAGTGTCTTTCAAACAAAAGTTTACAATGTGATCAATTTGGAGACTATTTGTAAAGCTAACTTTTATTTTCTGAATTGATCAAACTTTGGTGATCTCAGGAGGCAAGGAAATCAATGGCAACCTGTAGGCCGGCTTGCCAGGCGCCACAATCCACACCCCACACACTGTGTACAGCTGAGATGCTTCTGTCCTAGGAAACCACACATCAGGCCGCAGAAGAAACCCTGCCAAGCCAAGGTCTAGACTTTCTAGCACCAGATTAAAGCTTAAAATGTGAATGAAAGGGACTGAAGGTTCTGCTCCACCTGTCTGCCTGCCAAGGGGTGAATTGGGTCCCTTGACCCCTGCCCCAAGTTCCTCAGAATGTGACTGATTTTGGACATAGCGTCTTTAAAACATTAACATTAAAATGAAATCACTAGCCTGGGCTCTAACACAACGGGACTGATGTCCTCACAAGAGGAAATTAAATTAGACACACACAGAGGAGGACTCCACGCTATAGGGCTTGCATAGTGAATGTCTCCCATAGGCCCATGTGGTCAAGCTTGGTCCCCAGAATGGTGCTCTTGGGAGGTGGTGGGGCCTTTAGGAGGTGGGACCTAGTCGGACCTAGTGGAAGTTCCTGGAGTCATTGGAGGTATTCCCCAGGGGATTGGAGACTTTCTGTCTTTGCTCCTGGTTGTTGGTGTGAGTGTCTTGGGTTTGCCACACACTCCGGACATGCCGGACTGCCACCTCCAAAACGGAATCAAAATAAACGTTTCTCTTTATAAGTTAACTATCTCAGCTGTGTCGTGTTATTAACACACCGTGGAGGACACAGGAGAAGAGGATATCCAGAGCCGCGGAGAGGCCGCACCTTGATCTTGCACTTCAGCCTCCAGGACTGAGAAAGCCAGTTGCTGTTGTCTAACCTGCCCAGGCTGAGTCTTGGTGTGGCAGCCCTCGCAAACCAATACATCATGTATTTTAGCCCGTTTTTCATCTAGAAATGGGAACGCAAACAGTAAAGAGAATGCTGACTGGCTGGCTTGGATTAGACGATTATTGACAGCTCCCAGGCGGTGCTTATCTTTTGACATGACATTTGTGAAGCCTTTGTGAATTGCTTTCGTATCTATTTTCACAATTTGTTATTCAAACAAGCCAAAGAGGTTGTTATTCTTAGTTGTCATTTACAAGATGAAGTTGAGCGCTTTCCCCGATCTGCTAGTGAGCAGCAGAAAAGCGGCTCGAACGCGAGTCTTCAACTTGGAGTTTCCTCCTTTAAACCTGAGGTCAAAGCTGTTTTCCTGGAAGCTGTGGCTGGTTCGCTTCTGGGAAAGGTACTACAAGTTGAAATGATGTCAGTTTAATCTCATTTATTAATAGAAAATCTTTATGATGGAGGCTATAATGTGGACCAGGTACTTGATTCCCATATGTGATCAAGTCCAAGTTATGCATCTATAGAGCGCACAGCGAAAATTGGCAAGAGAGTGCCTGCTGTTATAAAATTTAATTTAATTTTTAACATAATGCTCCGGAGAGGGTCTGGGCGAATGGGATGAAGGGATACAGGTTTTGTAGAAGCAGCTGGAGACTTTCTGGTTTGCACAGGTTTTGCCCGAGGCGAAGGCTGAGATGCCGTGAGGGGGAGGAAGGCCACTGGGATCTGCTCCATGAGGCCCTGCATTTTCCCCAGGGCTCATGGAGGGGGCGTGACTGGTCTGGACTGTGGGTCCCTGAGTTCTGGGGAAACAGAACGCAGCCATATCCAGGGGAACTCTTGTGCCCGAGGAAGCCTCAGCTGTCCTTGGATTTCAGGATGAGCCCAAGGACTGGCATCAGGATTGCCCGCTTGCCATTTAAGAAGTCGCCTGCCCTACAGAAAGCCAATGGCTGAGCACCCCTCTTAGCACAGCAGTAGGCCTGGTGCAGTGAGGAGCTAGGAGGCCAACAAAAGCCCAGCTCTGCTCGAAGCCTCTTGGGGACTCTGATCCTTTCCACACTAACCAAGTGCCACCGGCGGCAGCTTGTTCTCCCTTCTGCAGGCCATCTTGGTCACACTGGATGTGACCCTCACAGCATCTGTGTAGGGAGTCCTTGGCCAGCTGTGTTTAGTTCTCGTGAAACAGGAAGACGTGCTTTTCTTTTCTTCGTCTCCTTCTTTTTCTTTTCTTTTCTTTTTTTTCTAGAAGTTTCTGTCCCAAGCCTGCAGCTGGGAGGAAGACAGGCCTGGTTGGGTTATTTCTGGACTGCCGGTGAATGTGTGGGTGGATGTCGCCCTAGCCCAGCTGGGGGCTGCTTCCCACCACGGACAGTCAGTTTTCCATGGAGGTCGGTTTGCCTCCGGCCTCTGCTCAGGAATATGAGCTTGAACCCACTAAGGAGTCTGATCTGGTGGAGAGGTGACCATGCTGCCTCTTGTGTCCTGGTGAGAAACTCTCTTCCAGTGAGGCTGGAAGAGGGCTTCGTGATAAGAGTTCACTCAGACACAGTCGCTTTTTACTTAGTACTTCATTATTCTTCTTAGATTTCTATGGTATATTTCATTTAAATAGAAGTAATATCAAAATGCAAGCCAACAAATGAGAACCTTCAAACTAGAGTATATGCTTGGTCATTTTTCTTTTTCTTTTTCCTTCTCTCGTACTGTGCCTGTTTCTTACCTAGCTTTCAACCTAGCTGCTTATTTTCTGTCATCCATCTATCACGTACCCGTCTATATAAATTTGCAAGAAAACATCCGGAATCACGGATGCCTCATAGGCCCACATGTTCAGTGGGAACTCTAGTCTTTCCGAGCTGTGAAAATATTGCTCCAGCGACCTTTTGACTTATCTCTGGGCCTCAGACAGATTACTCCGTTGTTTCTATTTTCTATAGCCCTGATGGAAAAGGAGGCGGACTCCAGAGATGGAGAAAGAGCACCCAGCTGGATTTTTCAGTTCTACGAACTTCCTTGTAAAAATGTAGAAAAGCACTTCTGCAGATGAAAATTAATTTTCTTTCAGAAATTTCCCAGAAATAGTGATCTCCTGTAGCGCTGATCGAATTTCTACTTTTTGGTGTTGGAATTTAGCAGTTTACGCTTTAGTGATCCCAAACCTGGATCAGGCGCCAGACTGACTTAACTCAAAGTACAATGCAGGTTGAAGACCCCATCTGAAATGCGTGAGACCAGACCTCCAGATTTTGCGGTTTTCAGACCTGGGATTTTGGGATATGGGATGATCCGCATATGCTATCTGACCGGATGGCCTTCTTGCTTTATGGTGTTTCTCTGGCCCAGATAAGAGGCTTAGGAAAAGAACTTAGCTTGGCTCAAAGCAAAATGAAGGGCCTGTGTTGTGTTCACCTTCCTGAAGTGATGCAGAAAAGCTCCCCACCGCCCAGTACTCCCAGCTGACAGCCTGGGGCCCTTAGCTAACAAACCCTAGGAGGCAGGCTGGCCAAGCCTCCATTCTCATGAGAAAAGACAGGAGGAGAGGCAGGAAGTGGGACCCCAGGAGTCTGTTCTCATGACATGGGCTCCGTGGAAACAATAGGCCAGACCCATTTTTCCAGCCTTCAGCTGATTTTCTTCTTTGATGAGCTTCTTCTCCTGACCCTTCCACCCACGCGGTCCTCCCCAGCGGTGGGAAGCTGGATGTTTTCGTGAAGCCCTTGTTCTCTTGAGCCAGACTCTTCCCATTCCTGGGACTCAGGTGCCTGTGACTTTGTGTAGCGCCACCTCAAAGGCTTTCCTGCGTCTATTTTAACTGAAAGGGAGAAAAGGCGCTTCTCAGACTTATCCAAAGCACTGCATTTCGTTTTTTATTTTCTTAAACTTCTTTCCTTGCCATGCACCTCGTGAACGTGTTCATGGTGTGCGTGCAGGCGTGCACACACGGAGCACAGAGCACTTTCCACCAGTCTTGTTTGGGTTCATGTCTTGGCCTCCCTTCTCACCTTAGATAAACTGAGATTAAAGAAGTTTACCACAATAGCCTCTTGATAGTTACTTGGGTCTCAAGGCTCAAACTCAGGTACTCAGAGCCATCTCCCCAGCCCATAAAACACTATATATTTCTCTAAGACGGCATGACACCAAATGAAATAATTGTCTTTTAAATGTGAAGATGACCTAAATACACACTGTTAAGGAGTGGTGGCATGTATTAGACAGGAGCTGTAATTTGAGCAGGTGGAGACCCCAGGTGACCCTCAGATTCAAGGTCGGATCTTCTCCCACCTGCAGTTGGAAGTGGTTATTGCTAGCTTGCATGTGCAAGGGTTTTGTGGCTGAAAGAGGAGCTCCGGTGGGTCCTCATGTGGCTTTTTCAAGGTTCCCATGGTTGCTGGAGACATGCAGAGTCCACGGGTCATCGATTAGGCCAAAGCGCCTCCAGGAATCCTGTCTTCAGTTGGCTTCCAAATGTTGGCATTTTGCTCTCAGGAGCCTAAGTTTTCATTCCTAACCTTCTAAACATGTCTTCAAGCCGGGCGTGGTGACGCACGCCTTTAATCCCAGCACTCGGGAGGGAGGCAGAGGCAGGAGGATCACTGTGAGTTCAAGGCCACCCTGAGGCTACAGAGTGAATTCCAGGTCAGCCTGGACTAGAGCGAGACCCTACCTCGAAAAACCAAAAATAAAATAAAATAAACATGTCTTCATAATAGTGGCTTCTTGAATATTTTTTCTAAGCCGACAGTGTTTCTCAGCAGAGAAATTCCACTTTCCTCCTCCTCTTCTTTCAGAACCCTCCTTGCATTGAACAGGCCTTCCGCCCGAATCCTCTTTTCGGGGTGGCTCTGACGCAAGCAGCAAGCTGCAGCAACCTCGTGAGGTCGCACTGCAGTGCTGTCTCCATCTTCTCTTCTCTGAGCTGACATCACCTTAACAGAGCTTGGTAGGAACAGCTTCTCCCAACTGAATTTTCTCTGGTTTAGACAAGGGCAATTCATCTCCCTTATTCCTCAACTTAGAACGCAATTCCGAAGGCTTGAACTAGAAACGGCTTTTCCCTAACTTGGGGAAACTTCTCCCTCACATAAGCTCCTAGAAAGCAGCTGATGATTTGAAGATGTATTAAGAAAGATTTACTGGGGGAGACATCCAGAGGCATGGCACCCCTCAGTCACAACACACTTGGGCCAGGAGGACCGGGCTGAGTACTAGGCTATCCAGGATCCCCTGCCACAAGGACTGATCCAGACGACCCACGGAGGAGGATATCCAACTGATCGGGGATGGGGAGGAGGGGAATTGGGGATAACAACTCATTATTTGTCCACTAAATAATGTAACTCATTATGGACAATGAATATATATTAAAAAGAAAAGAAAGATTTACAAAACTCCATTTAACTTGGGCTTATCAGATCTATGCATTTGGCTTACCCTGCAGGTCCTGGCTGCCCCGTCCTTCCTGCAGCTTTATGTCCCAGTTTTATGTGGAAACACATTCTCCAGTTGCAGGCGACTCTATGCCTCCCACTGGTTTCCACAGGCTTTGTGCTGCTGTGGTTTTAGCCACCCTACAAGAACATCCATATTCCAGCGCAATTTGTGCAACTGATTGATTACACGGCTTTAAGAACACATCCTCTTTCCTCATCACCATCATCAGATCCTGGTGGGAGAGCCGAGTGAACATTGAAAGACAAACCTTCACCAAGCAAGATTTTCCTCTGCCCAAAGGCTCAACGTCCCACGACTGGTGGGAAAGCGCTCTATGGAAGCCTGTTTGCTTCTTTGCACGTCTGCTAATCCCAACTCAGATCTACTCACATGGAAGAATGTGCCGCTTGGGTTCATGGCATTGTTGAATTATATGTTCAAGGCAAAGTTTGCGACTGTTCATTTGTTTTAGGTTTATAACCGTATTTATAACCTTCATTATTGCCCTGGAAATCTCACTAATGCTTATGAGCGGGTTTATTACCAGTGGCTCATTATCACTAGGACGGAAGGACATGGATGAACTGGACTTCCAGGACCCCAGGCAAGAGATAAGCTTGATCGACGGAGAGAGCATTCGCTAAAGCCGGTTCCTTCTCTGCATCCTCAGAAACAGTTCTTCACAGCCTCCCCAAACGACGTTCAAAAGAGAAGAAGAAGGAAGCTGGTGGGCCCAATGATGCCCAGTGTAGAATTCTGCAAAAGTAGAAAAGTTTCCCTTTCTAGTATGGAAAATGTTCAACTTTAGGACAGTAGGAATTTCACATAGACGTTGCTTTGAGTACTTTTTCCCAAACCAAAGAGGCTGTAAAGAGAGCATGTTCCATTGTTCCCAGTGGGTCTATTTCTACTTACAAAAGCATGTTCTCTTGCTAACCCAAACCTGGAAGAATAGGTATTCTATACAGTAGATCAGTGACAGGAATCAGTCACATCACAGACAAGTTGAGGCGGGTGATGAAGTAAGTATTCCTCTGATGCATCTGCAGAATGAGTTGCTGAACAGGTGTTTTGTGATAGCACCGTGGGGGGTGGGAAGCGAGTAAACACCAATTTGAAGCTTGGAAGTGAGTTCTGACTACTCATTTGTTGGGGAGGCTGAACGACAGGGGACCAGGGTCCTGATCCCGAGTGTAAGGATTGGTTGGAAGAGCCTGCAGGAAAGATAAACACTATGTAGCAAAGATTTGGAATGCTGGGTGGAGCATATTTGGGAATTCTATATGCTTATTCTTTTTTTTTATATTTTATTTATTCATTTTCAACGAGAGAGAGAGAGAGAGAGAGAGAGAGAGAGAGAGAGAGAGAGAGAGAGCGCACACCAGGGCCACCACCTTGTGGATCTGGCTTATGTGGGTACTGGGGAATTGAACCCAGGGCCTTAGGCACTGGAGGCAAGTGCCTTAACCGATGAGCCATCTCTCCAGCCCTCTATATGCTTATTCTTGTGACTGTTCTAAAAGTATGGAGTGAATCAAACATTTTAAAAATGTAGTGCTTTATACTCTATACAGAGAATATATGGGAAATTTCTTTGGTTCCTTTATTCATACAGAAAATAAACTTTAATATTTGATGTATTGCATAAAGTCTTACTGGCATTAAAGGTTCCTTAGACATGAAATTTCAGATTTAGACACTTTGGAGAACAGATATCCAATCTCTGATATTGATGAGGTGGAGTCTTGAAGAGTCTGGATTAAATCTTCTAAAAATGCAGGAGACCCTGCATCTTGCATATGAATTGTGAGATTTATTTTAGGGAGAGTTAGGATTATATCCAGGACAGTATATTCCAACTTTGGTTCCTTGTTTAACTTATCAAAGAATTGAAAATACAGACTCAGAGAAGGGTAAATTATGAATCGTGAGATTTATTTTAGGGAGAGTTAGGATCCAGACGGAAGGCAAGCAGGAAGGCCCAATCCAAAAGAAGCTCTCCCCTTACCAGCCAGGCTGGAATGGGGAGGGGAGACAGGGAAAAATCTACCTCAAATAGAGAAAGCAAAGCAGGATGGCCCCAATCAAAAGACCGCCTTTGAATAGGGGCTCAGAGCTTAAAGACAGAGCACATACATAGCCAAGCAGAGAGCACCCAAAATAAAGCAGGAAAGTCCAGAAAGAAAGAAATCCTCTCCTTCTCAGCCAGGCTGGGAAAGAGACCTAGAGGATCCACTCATGTAGGGAGTCAAACCAGAGGCTCAGAGGACCAAAGGACCCAAGAACCAAGAAGGCCAAGTGCCGAGAGGTCAAGAGCCCATACATGTGGCTTAGGCCCATTTAGATGACTCTAACATCCGATCAGAATGAGCCTCATCATCAGATTTAGGTGTTCAAGGGAAGGACTCAGGAAGAGCCAGCCCACAGGTGTGCTAAGCTGAGAAAGAGGCAGGAGGCTGTTGCTGGGGAATTGTTGCTTGTAGTGTCTGATCCATGAGACTGGATGAGACATGGGTTCTAATCCTGCCAGGCCAGGCAAGATGACATCCATGCTTCTGTGGGCCAGTCCCTAAAACTACCTACCTACTTACCTACCTACCTTGCTCTTGATCTGCACCAATGTCAAATTCAAATATTACTCATGGTCACACAGATCTTGAGACGGGATCCACCTATGTTTTTCAGGTACCACCCTTGTAGAAAAAGAAGGTGTAACAAAATTATGAGGAACTACCATTTATTAAATTCTATCCCAAGTGTCCTACATGCATTAGTGAACAATTGGCATCTATTGCCAT
>PVHP010038778.1:0-10268 GCA_004024765.1 Zapus hudsonius | reverse complement strand
GAGCCATAATACCAAAAATAAACCTGTAATGGCACAGAACATTCACAATGTAAAACATGAGGCACAGCAAAAACAGATTGACCAATACAATACAAGATTTAAAACAAACAGGGCACCATCAATCTCTAACTCCAAGTTCAATGATTCTAACCAATAACACTAGTCTCTTGGAGATTCAATTCCACCCCTCCAGCTCGGCTACTCGCAGTCCGGGAAAACTTCATCCGGTGCTGGCAGCTCGCCTTGGCACCCATCCATAGTCCTGGAATTCTTTGGGTCTCCATTGCAACCCACAGTTCATCCTCATGGCTCCATCGGGCTCCATGCAGGCAACCTAGCACACCTGCTTCACACACCGATAGCCATTTTTCAAAAACAAAACTGTGTTGCAAATCCAATGACCCTCTCTTTCTAACCAATCTCCATTCCACAGAACCAGGTGGGCTACCAACATGTTAATCCAGGGGGGGGATCAAAGCATTCAGCCCCTTACTTCAAAGAGTCAGCATTCTTCCTGTTGTTCCAATGCAGACCAGCTGGCCGAATCTCAATGGTTGTAATCTCTCAAACAATTGCAGGTGAACAGGCAGCAGTTTCGACCCAAAGATCTTTCTTTCTGTGCCATCTCCATCTGCTCACACCAGTCCATCTTTATGTCAAGCAACCCTACACAGGTTTCCAGGACACAGGCAGGCAGAACGCAGCAAGCCTCTCACGCAAACTGCCTCTGGCACAGTCCTGACCAAATTCTTTCTCACCCTCGTAAGCCAAACCTCACAGTCCATAGTCACAGCACTGCAAGGTCTCTCTCAGGACAAGGTTTCCAATCCATCCACATTCCTCCTGTAGATCACTTCCAAAAGCCCAAAGCCACAAGATCAGTGTTTTAGCAGCAACAGATGACCCCACTCCTGGTACCAAAACTGTTGTGGTCAGCTTTCTAGTTGCTGTGCAGAAAGAACCCAAACAAAAGTGGCTTGTGGAGGAATGGGTTTATTTGGCTTACGGACTCAAGGGAGACTACATCCTGGCAGGGAAAATGATGGCATGAGCAGAGGGCTGGACATCACCTCTGCCACAGCACTGCAAACAGCGGCAGGAAGGTGTGCCAAACACTGGCAAGGGGAAGCTGGTTTATAACCCCATAAGCCTGCCCCTGACAACACAGCTTCATCGAGGTTGTAAAACCCAAACTGCCATCAGCTGAGGATTGATCTATCAGAACACATTCATTTGTTTGTGGGAGACACCTGGATCAAACCATGACACAGTACTTAAGAATTCTTCATGGTGCTCATTTTACTTGAGGATCTTGGAATAAGAGTAGTTTAAGACAGGGAACTGCCCAGCTGACTCAAGAATCCTTTATTTCGGCTGTCATACTACTCAGAGAATAGCAACAAAATACCTGTTGTCCACCAGGGAGAGCCATGGTTAGAAGTGCTACTTCAATTAAAAGCCATACCCAGCCCTTCTTCTCACTGACTCCCCCTCTCCAGCATCTGTTTCTGGTTAAGACAAGGATGTGTGCTGTATACCTCTTTTGAGGATTCCAACAGCTGACAGCTAGTCAACAGGGAGGAGGTTTTCAGCTCAGGTCCAATTTGATTTCTCTTCTCGGTGACTTCAAGTCTTTAACAATGGTCTTGAGGGAGGGTGGGGCTGGAGAGATGGCTCAATGATGAGGCACTTGCCTTCAAAGCCTAAGGACCCTGGTTCAATTCCCCAGTACCCACATATACCAAGATGCACAAAGTGGTGCATGTATCTAGAGTTTGTTTTCAGTGGCCGGAGGCCCTGGAGTGTCCATTCTTTCTCTCTCTCTCTCTTTCTCTCTCTCTTTCTCTTTCTCTCTCTCTGCTTGCAAATAAATAAGATATTTTTATAAACAACAACAACAGAAAAGAATGATCCCAAGGACTCAGCCTCTGGCAGCATATGAAAGGAAGTGACACCAGTGACACCTTGCTCTTAAAAAGAAACAGAGAAGTGATGAGCTGTGGGGATGGCTGTGCACTGGTTAAGTGAGAAACAAGTTGGTAATTGCATTTTATCTCCTAGAGTCAGTTTAATATAATTTAAGATGGTTCCTAGAATTAAATAGCACCTGTAATGCAAGGTGGTTAACAGTGTCTGACACATAGAATGCACTCAATAAATACTCAATAAATAAGTGTTTCAATAGCAATTTGACAATTACTTGTGGTCTCTTTGCACTAATGTGGCACTTGTTATTATTCCTTGCTTTTGAGATACTCCCTGTGGCTCAGTGGAATGTCACATGGAGAAATATGAAGGCTCCAATCAAGATGAGCACCGTACTACTTATGGATCTCCAGAAGCACAGAATCAAGGAGATCTAGACAGATAAATGACAGACAGGTAATACAGATATGAACAGGTAGATACAATTTAGTGTCCAGGTAATTGTGGAGGTTGAGAAATCCCACAAAATGTCATTTACATGCCGAAAACCCAGGATAATCAGTGTGATGATTAATATCAGTTGTCAAGTTGCCAGAATTTAAAATCATCATAGAAACAAATCCCTAGGCTTTTCTGTGAGAAAGTTTTTAGACTAGATGAATTGGTGTGGACAGACTCACCTTTACTGTGGGCAGCACCATTCTATGGGCTGGGGGTCCAGGACTGCATACAAAGGAGAAAGCTAGTTGAGCACCATTCTTTTTCCTCACTGTAGATGCAATGTGACCAGTGGCTTCATGGCCCTCATGCCAAGCCTTCCTACCATGATGTACTATACACTCAAATTGTGAGCCATAATAAACCCTTCCTTCCTCAAGTTTCTTTCTTTCAGGTGTTTTCTCACAGCAGTGAGCTAAGTAACTAATATGACCAATGTTACAATTCGAGTGTTGAAGTAGCAGTGGACTAATAGTATATACTCCAAACTGGGTCTGAAGGCCTGAGAACCTATTAGTAACAAGTGCTTAAGAACAATGTCCTAGCTCATGCGGGCAAGCAGAAGGAGCATTAATCCCATCTCTATTTTTAAATTCCATTTAGCCCCTCAAGAAACTACACTGTGCCCACCACAATGAGTACAGTCATTTTCTTTACTCAATTCACCAATCAAATGGTAATTGTTGTATGGCACTTTTCCTCTGTGCATAGCATGAATCAAGAATGCTTGTTCATTCTCTGTGGGGTTCCATATGGATCCTCCCCCGTATGACTGTGGTGGCTCATCTCATGCCAGGATCTCAGCTTTCTGCCTGCAGTCGGTTGGTAGGGTTATATGGGCCACAGCTCCCTCACTGTATCCTGAAAAATACAAACACAATCTCCATCGGAGAATGAAGTCAGTATCGGTTAACAAATATACAACAATCTGGATTACCTAGCTTCTATTTTCAAAAGCCTCCCCGGCAGGCTGAAGACTGGGCTATCCATGGTCTCCTACCACAAAGACTGATGCAGACGGCCCACGGAGGAGGATATCCAGCTGACTGGGGATGGGGAAGGGGGGCAACGGGGAATTGGGGATAACAACTCATGGTTGGCCCATTAAACAATGTAACTCATTATGGACAATAAAGAGAGAAAAAAAAGAATGCTTTGGCTTGGTAGCTATGGCAACTTTGGAGCAGAACAAGACAGTGTAGAAGGTGTGTAATAATGGAGCAACTAACAGTTCCCTAGTAGATGGAGGAGGGGAGGGTCACAAGAACTTCACCTGGAATTCCAGCAATTGTTCCTGCCTGTCCTCCCTTCGGCTCCAAGTAGTCTTGGGATAAATCTGGACTGTATAGGAAGTAGAAGGTTAACTTAAAGGAGGATTCCATGATGTAGCTTCCATGAGGTCACCATCCAGGATAGGGTGGGACTTTGTAGTGATGGAACTGGCTTTGAATTACCAAAGCTCCTCTAAGTAATTCCTCACCCTGCTCCGTAAGTAACCCCAATAAACTCAATGGTTCACCCAAACTGGCTTATTGCCTGAGCCCTATCAGACAACAGAGACATGTGTTTGCATGTCCTCAGGGGAAGCGTTTCCCATGACACTAATGTCTTCTAGAAATACTCTCACAGACACACCCAGAAACAATGCCAAACAGATATCTGCACATTTCATGACCCATGTGTCATAGTCAGCCACATGCAACTGGGATGAATCTCCAAACCAGGCACAGTTTTGGGGAGGAAAGTATTTATTATTGAACTAACAGATCCAAGGGAAGTTAAGGAAAAAGGCTGGCCCCTTTTCACAGAAGCAAGCAGAGAGAGAAAAAACCACCACCAGCACCTCAAGCAAGCAAGCCCACTGTAACACTGTAATTTACAAAATGCAGAACTGCCAGAATGGGGTTCTGGCTTTTTTTGCATATCTATCCCTAGTATTTTGCATCCAAATTAGAAAGGTCCAGTCCCCAAGAGGCTAGGCCAAAGTGACACTTCCTCCAGCCAGAATCCTGGAGACAATTAACAATTTAACAAACACAATTATAATAAATTCTATTGGGGGACATTATTCAAACTACCACACCATATAAATTGACACTTGAAATTGACCACCACATTGGCCAAGTTTTAAGACTGCCAATAAGGGCAAGAATGCTATGGTTTGAAATACATTAGTTAGGTCTTTCCTCATTCATATGTCCCAGTTTCTCATCCAAAAGTGGTCCCCCTGACTCTTATGAAACATTTAGAAATTTCTGCATTTAATTTTGATTGCTACAACTGAAGTTGAGGGATACTGGCACAGTAGCTCCCTGACTCTTATGGGACATTTAGAAATTTCTGTAGTCAGTTTTCATTGTTACAAATGAGGAGGGATACTGATACAGCATCTAAGAGGTCAGTGCCAGGATTGCTGCTCAATAGCTTACAGCACAAAGATCAGCAGCTTACTCCCTGCACCAGACCTGGATGTCACTGAGGCCAAGAATGACAAACCCTTCTCTGCTTATTCAGAAAAATTTATTTTTTTATTTTTATTTTTATTTTTTTTAATTTTATTTTTTTAATTTATTGTCCATAATGAGTTACAACATTTAGTGGGCAAACAATGAGTTGTTATCCCCAATTCCCTGCTGCCCTCCCCTCCCCCCTCCACTGGATAACCTCCTCCATGGGTCGTCTGGATCAGTCCTTGTGACAGGGGATCATGGATAGCCTAGTATTCAGCCAGGTTCTCCTGGCCATGCCTCTGGATAATCTCCCCCACTACGGCTCTTACAATCTTTCTGCCCCCTCTTCCGCATAGTTCCCTGAGTCGTGGTGGATGAGTATTAAGGCTGCTTTAAGGCAGAAAAATTTATTGAGCTCCTACTGTGCATGCCAAGCAACTTTCTAGGCCCAGATAGGGATAAAACATTATAAGACTGCCAATCTCAGTGTTTATAAGTGCAGGAAATATAAAGATAAAACCAATAACTCTGCTGTCAGCCCTCTACACACATGGGTTCCACATCCTCAGTAAACCAACATATATTGAACATATATGATTGAATATATATTTTGGTATGTGGGGGTCACATGTACATGTGTGTGTGCAGATGTGTGTGCACCAAGCACATATACGTGCAGGCCAGAGGAAGATGTAGGCATGCATGTCTACACTTGGCTTTTTGTATGGGTGCTGAGGAAAGAAAGATAAGCCATGCTTATCAATACTTTGTCATAATTTATCTCATATATAAATTGTAGCAAAGTATTTATGTAAATAAATGAGTTAGAAAGATAGGTTTTCATTGAACAGGTGGCCCAGTGGAGAAAAGGGAAGTCAGTGAAGAATTTTCCTAAAGAAGTGATATTTAGGTCAAATTAAAAAAATCTATAGAAATAGATAAGGAAATGGAATTCCAGGTAGAGGTTCCAGCCTGGTGAGTGTCCTTGGCTTTCCACAGAAGTTGTTGAGGCTGAAGATTTGGGAAGAGCTGAAGGGTGATATAAAGGATGAAGTGTTGATATAAATCAGGGATTTATATTGTGGTTTTGAGGGCCACATTAGAGATTTTGCCATATACAGAATAAAGTGCTTTAATAGAGAAGCTTTTTTTTTCAAAATTTCCCTTTAAGGAAGAGTTTTTTTGGCTGCTGGGTAGAGATAGCATGGGAGTCTGGTAGAACGAGACAGAGAATATCTCTGAGAAGGGGACTGAATTCCATCCACAGCAAGGGCATTAGGTCAACATGGAGGGAGAACAGAATAATGGATTAAAGTTAACATATCATCTCTCTCAAGATGGCCTAGTTTTCTTGTAATTAGTGTCATAAAACTTAGCTACAATTAGCTCAGAAAGAGTTTCTGTAAGTTTCGGGATCTCCATGACTACAGCATATCTCTATGCACTTGTCTTTTAATGGCCTCTCTAGGTTCTGCCCTGGGGAGACCAAGGCGTGCACAGAGGGAACCATTAGGAAGGAATGCAGGGACTGTGGGACTTCAAAATGCGGAAGCTGGTTAATGAAGGCAGATCAGAGCTTTGGGTGGTGGTGCTAATGACCAGTGCAAGTAGTTAGATGTGGGGTGGGCTATCTCTATTAGTATAATATATGGGGTATCATCACCCCAAGACTCTGGCTGTGTTTATAGCTAATTTTTTCATTTATCCATGTTTGCTATGACCAGATAAATTAATGATGGTACCTATTTTTGGTCTTTGGAGAGAAAAGAAATGTAAGCATCAAAGTTGAGGTGAGGCAGGTTAGACAGCCACCAAACTATTCAGTAATCAAGATAAATATGTAATATTTAAAGTAATACTTCTCATTAAAAATGTTTTATTTACTTTAAAATTTTATATACATGTATGGCACAACTCGATATTTGATAACATGTAAAATCAAAATTAATAAAACATTCCATGATAAACAATAATATCTAAGCACTTTAAGAGGGAATGGCATGCTGCCCTCTGAGGACCCTGCTTCCCTCACCTCGACCTACAGGTCTGGAATATGCTATTCACTGAGTTCAACTTGTTTGGTTATTTTAAATTTACAAAACATAACACTAAGTAAAGAACAAAGTTTGTCCATTTCAGAATGTATCAACATTTGGCCAACTAATCTAAAAGTTGGCTTTTTTTCTGTGATGATCATAGGGGATGGCAATAACGTTTTTAGGGCATAACCCGGAAGCCACCTTTGCTGTCAGCTCTGTCACTAGAGGGTCACTAGCTATACCTTGGATCTTGTGAGTAAGTGGAAGAGATTATTATCTGGACACCTTCATATTTTCTGAGGAAAGCAAAGGATGTACTCAAAGTACCATGAGTTCCTTACCCTAATATTTCTAATATACCACAGGAACCTGAGTTTAAAAGGGGCCAGGAGGGCTGGGGAGATGGCTCAGCGGTTAAGGCACTTGCTTTCAGTGCCTAAGGCCCCGGGTTCAATTCCCCAGGACCCACATAAGCCAGACCCACAAGGTGGTGGCCCTGGTGCTTGTTCTCTCTCTCTCTCTCTCTGCTTGAAAATGAATAAATAAAATATTTAAAAAATAAAAATAAAAAAATAAAAGGGACCAGGAATATTTCAGGGCAAACAATATAACTCAAGTACCCCAAATTTGAAAATCCAAAACTGAAAATGCAATATTTTTACCATTCATGATGCCACAGGTGGAAAGATTATAATTCTGACTTTGTGTCGTGGGTCAGAGCCCAAATGCAGGCACACGAAAAATATTGTATGAGAGGCTGAAGAGTGACTCCATGGGCACAGTACTTGTAAAAGCATGAGGACCTGAGTTCAAATCCCCAGCTCCCATGTAAACATGCCCGGTGTAGTGGCAAACGCTTGTAATCCCAGCACTTGCAGAGCCAAACAGGTCCGTGAGGATCACTGGCTACCTAGTCTAGCTGAATGAGTGAGCTAGGTCCAGTGAGAGACTAATGAGGACAGCCCACATCAACCTCTGGCCCAAACACATGTGTGCACACACATGCATGAACCTCTGCACACAAATATGAAAGTGCACACACATGCACAGAAATACACAAAATATTGTATGAACTTACTTCAAATCTCTGTGTGTAGAATATGAAATATTGTGTTTACACTTGGGTACTCTACTCAAGCTATCTCAATCTATAAATGCATACATTCCCAGTCTGAAATAGATCTGAAATCTGAAATGCCTCTGGTAAAGTAAATTTAACCTGTATTTAAACAGAATGCTCATTTCTTATATGAATGTATCTATAAAATGAAATGACATAAAGACATGATAGCCAGTTTGGCCTAATCGAAAAATCCCTAATTCTTGCACACTGGGTTGCAGCCCCATGCTAAGAGTATATCCTCTCATTTTAGATTGACTTTGTTGGTTCCTGCTAGAGTTTGTCTATTGTTTATCATTCAAGTTTTTATCCATTTCTCCTACTCACAGTCCAAAGACAAATATGCTTCTGATACCCAGTATACACCCAAATATATAGGTTCCTTTCTAGCTTGGTAGCTGAATGGACCAAGGTTTAAGCTAAGTGACTTAATCTCATTATAGCTTAATTTTCCTATCTCCAGAAACAGAACTAGTAACCCTATCTTCCTTTAAAGTAAAATAACTAATATGTTAAACACATATGACCTATTATTATTCATCAAAACCCCTATAAGGCTGGCAGCATAGCTCAGTGATAGAATGCTTGTCTAGTATGCAGTAAGCCTTAGGTTTAAGGCTCAGCACTGAAAAATTAAATTAAAATGAAAAACCAAAATGCATCATGATGGTACTACAATCAGTGTCATAAAATAATGAAAAGGTGGTGAGGATGTGGAAGAATCAGCTGGTGGGAATACAAAATGAGACAGTTACTTTGTAAGACAAAGAAATTCCTCCAATGATTAAATATAAAGTTACTTGGACCCATCAAATTCATCCCCAGATATAGATCAAAAGTTATAAAAATATGTGTATACAAAACTTGTACATAAATCTTCATAGCAGCATAATTCATAGCAGTCTAAAAGGTTGAGACAATCCTAATGTCCATTAATTGGTAAGTGGATAATGCAGATGATTCGATCAATGGAATAGCATGTGACCAAGAAAAAGAATGAAGCATTCATCCATGGCAAAATGTGAGTAAATCTTGGAAAAATGATGCAGAGTTAAAGAACCCAGACACAATAGGATATACATTGTATGATTCCATCCATGTGAAATATCCAGAAGAGGCAAACCCATAGAAACATATTCTTTGTGTCTTGACACAGTCTCACTATGTAGCACAGGTTGGCCTTAATCTTGCAAAGTAGCCCAAGCTATTCTTGGTTTTGACAATCTCCTGCCTAGGCCTCCGGAATGCTGGGATTACAGTTATGCAACACCACAACCTAGTTCAGAGTTTCTTTTCGATGAAATCAACTGTTCTAAATTAGTAGTACTGATGATTATACAAACCTTTAGGTACGTAAAGTATGTGAATTGAGTGTGAGAGTGCTGGCCAGTATAACTATTAATAAGGAATGAAAGAATGAATGAGGCAGGAGAAGGAAAGAACGAGAAAGATCTAGAGAAGGAAAGACAGTGGGAGAAAGCAGGGAGAAGGATGAGAGAATTGCTCTCTACCACATTCGCACCAGAAAACCTGGTTCTTCAGGAGTTGTGCAGGAGTCTGCTGAGGAAGGCCTTCTTCATAGCATTTTTAAGTTCCTTGTTCCTGAGGCTGAAGATGATGGGACTGAGGAATGGTGTGAGGACTGTGTAGGTGACACCCATGAAGGTGTCTCCTTCAAGAGATCTGGGGCCTTTGGGCTTGAGGTAGATGACAGATGCAAAGCCGTAGTGCACGATCACCACCGTGAGGTGGGATGCACATGTGGAGAAGGCTTTGTGCCGGCCCTCAGCTGATGGTATCTTCAAGACAGTGGCCACAATGAAGGCATAAGAGAGGAGGATAAGGAGGAAGCAGCCTAGCAGAGCCATGATACACACCAGACCCACACCCTTGGTCACTACCAGTACTTCCTTTCCACAGGCCAACTTCAACAGAGGTGGCACATGGCAGAAAAAGTGGTGGATCTCATTGGGTCCACAGAAGGTGAGGTTGAAAATAGCTGTGGTCACCACCATCCCCATGGCGGAACCACCAACCCAGGACCAGGTCACTAAGCAGGCACAGCCACGGGGACTCATGAGCGCATTGTATCGCAGCGGGTGACAGATGGCCACATAGCGATCATAGCCCATGACGGTGAGTAGGAAGGAGTGGGTGAAGCCAAATGTGAAGGAGAAGAACATCTGATTAGCACAGGCCAGGAAGGCGATGGAGTGGTGGATGGAGAGCAGGTCA